>JAPMAF010001442.1:0-11075 GCA_026537445.1 Silvatares holzenthali
TTTAAATCTACCCACGCCCCCTCTGCGCCATCTCAATGCCCTCTAATTTTCTCTGAGTCTTCTACTGCCCCCCCCCCCGAAAGTCTCAAACACCCACAAGGGGACGTTATCGCCCACGTTGAAAACCTATGGTCTAGAACTTACCTAAAAATGGGACTCCAAGATACACACCTAATATATAAGGCAACTAGAATGTGCATTTGTTAGTAAGTTCTTGATAATGTGCCGCAGAGGGCTCACTACCCGTCGAACATTCTAAATAAATGCGTGATATTATACAAAGAAATAATTAAAATGTTACAAATAAATATTAATATGTTTATTTTTTGTCGACATACCACTTATATTTTTAATTGAGTTCGTCGCGTTTCTCTCTAATTAAGCATCTTTAAGAACTAATTATTTTAATTTCAACATATTGATATTGGAAGCCAGTCATTTAATTTTTTGAAAAAACATTTATAAACTTAAATGCAATGACTACGATCTTATGTTACATAGGAATGACCACTCGAAAATTTAAAACACATATAAAGAATATAAACTTTGCCTCAACAACAATGTGTGAACCACTTAATAGAAGAAGGACGTACCTGCAACGATATAAATACTGAATACCTACACATTACCAATACGTACATATAACATAGCAACAAATAACTTAATAAATAAAGTAATTAACCCAACTTATTCAAATATTTAAAAAAAAATCCAATATAAAAAAATAAAAAATGACTGACTCCCAATCTCAAACTGTCAAAATAAAAATAACGAGTTCCTAAAGATGCTCAGTTAGAGTGAAGCGAATCAAACTCAATTAAAAAATGTAAGTGGTATATCGACAAAAAAAACATATTAATTTGTAAAAATGGATTACCACAAAGTTACACCAGAAAAAATAAATTATATAATAAAAAGGTTTTTTGAATTATATACGCAATAATTAAAATGTGTATATTGGTTGTAAGACAAAGTAAAACGGTGTTTTAAAACAAAATTTAAAAGTGGGATTACGTTTAGCAGGTTAGTATAATACAATACGAGTGCTCGTATATCTGATATCTAACGATCTTATTCTGCGCTCTCGGCATAAGTACAGGTCGCGTCTCTCCCAGTTCGCGAAACCCCAAAGTGGGTGTAACTTCCACCAGTCTCCGCACTCCTCGAGCATTTGTAGAGGAAAGTTTAGAAAGACTAATACAGGTAATACTTATCACCTTGTACAGCACAGCACCCGGTACGTTGTTCACATACACGGAGCGAGCGCTCTCGTACGCCCCAATATATCAGACGGTATATATCCCGGGGAACGTTTTCTTAATGAGATTACTTCGAAAGTAAGTCGAAATGCTACGATGGCGGTTGGCTTAGCCAAATTCCCCGTGCGCCTCAAAGGATTGCGATTCAACGTGGTGTTGCGTGTTATCTATTACGGAAACGATTATTCTCATACTTACCTAATTATTCCGAAGACTTATTCATGAAAACATCGCAATCTGCAATCCATATTACTTCCTAAAATAGTGATATTTACTGCGAAAATATGCCTGAAATATTATGCAAACTTATGAAATTTCCGCGAGAACATTGTTGAAGCCATTTAGATCTGCATACTTGCCAATAAAATCTCTCGCTTTCATCAAAAGGTTTGCTTGTGAACGAACATCATAGACATGAATATCTTCTTTCTATCTGTAAACTCATTAATTTAATGATGTCACAATAATTGACATCTTTCTCAAGATTGTTGGCGTTTCTTTTAGCAATACCGCCATAAGTATAACAGCATGATTTATTAAGCACTGTATTTGTGAAAAATTCTCCTCAAGAGCGATGGATAGTAGATAGTATTTTCATAACCTTTTCCTATCAGTATCCTTTCTCAACATCACATTTTTAAAGTCTAAAATATTTAAACAATTTTATAATTCTTTGTAATTTTAAAACAGTATGATAAAATATAGTACCTTATATTATTATTGATTATTGCATTGTTTATTAGTAAGTACTTAAACTGATTTTTACACACAATAACATGCAAAATAATAATTAAGAACAAAGCACAAAGAATAATAAATGAATGTATTAAAAACATAAAGAAATATTTAAAAATTTAAAGTTATGTAGAGTACAACACAATATTAAAATAAGATATGAGACAATACGTCAGTCAGGTAAACAAGAAAATATCAAAAATTGAAGAATAAAAATGACTCATTTATGAAGGTAAAGGAAATATTAAATGTAATAAACACAAATTAAAGCCAAAAATAAAACGGTTATCATACACATATGTACATACAGAATATCGCACCAAATCACGATAGGAGTAGGCAGAAAGAATGAAGCGCCACCTCTATCCCGACAAAGCAAACTGCGTTGAAGGGTGTTTACACCAAGAAGTATATTTTGTATAATACTGAGGCCCAGGGTGTATGAATTTTAAAATGAAACATCACAGAACAATTATCTTCGATGCGTTTTTTTCGACAGCGATGTCTCAATATGCTTTGAAAAATACCGCGGGTTTACTAGAATGCAGCAGCATTAACACAACTGAAAAACACAAAGGCAAGTTCGTAAACACATCGCACGAAACTCAAACATCCTCAAGGCAACGCTTATTAAAACTTTTGTCAAGTCGATATTCGAGCATGCTTCGGAAAGTTGAATACTCAATAAGGTTATTATTATTATTACATGGATAATTTATTAAGCGTTGTTTTCGTGAAAAAAAAACACCTCAAGAGAAAACAAAGAGAAAATGGCGATTATAATTTAGCGGGTGCGGTTGCCCTGCTAATACAAATGATGAGAGTAGACGAATTCCCGATGTCTTTTATTCTTCAAATACACAGTACAGAAATAACAGTGTATAGTGGTGGTGAGTGTGTCGCGAAGGAAGATACGCGGTTGAGAGAAACGGTTCCCGAATAGACGTAGTGCGAATCAGACGGTCGAGCGACAGAATGACAGTTGCCTCTGGTAGAAATTTGATGATCTAACTAGCATATTGCGTTACGCAACTCTTTATATAGGCGAGATTGAAAATTCTTCTAGAATGGATTACTGCACTGACAATATTGTATCCTCTGAGGTAGGTTCTGTATTCTTTGAGGTATCTCTGACACTCCTTATATAGGTGAGTGTGCAGATTCTTCTATAATCGATTATTGCGGCGGCTATATCGAATTCTCTGAGGTAGGTGAACTACCTCTTGAATCTTCCAGTGGTTTTGCCGTTCTGGACGATGCGCTTGGAATATTTTAGATGCATGAAACTACCTCACGTATATTATTGCCGATTGTGTTTGCAGCACCACAATAATATTTACGATTTTTGATACTCAATAGATACCATATATGCATTAGATCACGTTATTTCCCAATATGAGTAAGCAGAAAGATTGCACCATCATGTGTCATGATTTTTTCTTAACCTACACCGTAAACATACAACTTTCAGTGTGTTTATGATTGTTACATTTTATTTACATTCTTCTTTGAAATTTTCATTTCATATACCATTACTCAGTGTCATTCTGCATATTATTCTGTTAATTCCACGTTTCGTCACCATATTTTGTATTACATATAAGACCCCACGACACAACCATCTGTCTGGACCTATAAAATTTATAACATATAATTGCTGAGTAGCGGCCGGAGAGAAAAAATCTGATTTTTCAGTTCTTGTCGCGTGGCATACAATACTTAACGGTGGTGTGGTTACAGGACGATACAAGATTTGCTACTTTTTAGCAGTCCAAAGTGATTTTTTTTTCAGCATTTTTAATGTATTAAAAAAGTGTATCTTTTCATGCTTTTTTTAAATCTTACTTGCAAAATATTTTTTTTATTCCGGTGGGATTCGATCCCACTACCTCCAATGGTTTAGTGCATCGTGTTTCAACCACTAGATTAAGAGGTCGTCTAAGATATAGTAAGGTGGGTATCAAGACTCCAATATGTATCGCCAACTGCTAGCATACCATGCAGATACCACCAAGAAAGCCTTTTGTAAAATATTTTTAAGATAAAAGATGTTCCATTTCGTTTATAATGTAGCAAAATATTATGTGATGTTTTATTTTCTCTTGCTGGGTAAAGAATGAGTTTTGTTTTCTCCTACCTTCTTCTGACGTGATAAATAAAATTCAGTTCAGTTCAACCTCCTTATTTTAACGTTAGCCAAAAACCTGGCAGGTTAGCAACGTCCGCAAATTTTTGTATTTGATAAAAGCTACACGCTCTCTTTTAGTCATATATTCACTGAATCACCAAAATGATAGACTTCCTTGGTAACGTTATTTCTTCTGGTTTGTTTGCCGACAAATATTACATCTAAATGCTAGGTTCTTGTATATTATAATAATACTCCTGCTATACCGAGCTTTTATAAACTTCTTATTATATGTATCGAACACTATTCCTTGAAACTAAACATTACTTCTTGTTATTCAAAATAATTTATTGTATGTGAGAATGGCGAAAGCTCCGAAATAAACACTCAATTTTCCCCATAAACTTTCGCGACACCTGGACATTGCAATTTTCCGATTGCGGAAGATGCAATTTCCGTTTATTTTCCTTTTTCCTCCATCTCTCCGCACCGTTAGCGGGTACAGCCTCCCGGGCTCACGTCTCATCCCTATTGTCTCCCCCAAAGCCTTGGGATTGTAGGACTTATCTCGATAATTGGTCCGCTGCCAAGGGTTGAGCTCGCATTATATCGTATTATATAAGGGGGAAAACAACAGCATTTTTGGTCTCCTGAATCTCGTAGAACAATGTGGCCCCTTTTACTGGGCGATTAATTGGTAATTAAGCTGGTATCTTAATACAAAATGATTCCATCTATAAAACCTCGCCCTTATATTTCGGTAAGATATTCAAGCGCTTACTAATTACCACGCACTTTATCAAAAGGCATAGAAAACACACTTAACTTTTTTAATTCTTCATTTATGACTCGCGTTATACACAATTCAGAGATATGTTACTTCTCCGGGTCAGAGCTTCTGATGTTTTACAATATTACCACGTAACACATAATCGAATTAGATAACCACCTATCAAATATTTTTATTAATAAAACCTTCTCGACTCTGTACGTATACTGAAACGTACAAGTACTGATAATATAATAAACAATTCAGCTTGTATCATTAACCTTTAACTACTAGAAAACAGAGGTAGTTGGAATGATCTGTTTAATGTATAACTATTTTAGAAATAAATTTATTCTAAGAGGTAAGGTAAGTTAAAGAAATGGAAAAAAATCAATTACTTTTGTTACCATTCGATCTTCTTTAACTCGCTACCATCCACTGTTAAGTTTTGATCTTCCTTATTTAGCAGTACTGCTACTGGTTAGCCAACGTCATTACCTGTATTTTGTCGTCCGTCCATATAGAAGGTTTTTGTTCAAGATTTTTATTTCCGTATCAGCACTCTGCGTCCCATTTCTTATTAATTTATCCAACGATTGGTGGGTGTTGTATCTGTAGCTTGAATTTTTCCACTTATTTTATCACGCATATATTAGCCAATATATGATTATGCAGTGAGACACCAAACATAGCTCGCTCAATAGTCGAATGCCCGTGTTTCAGCAAATCCATGTTTAGCAGTACTTACATGTTATTAAGCTCTTAATGACTGTGAAACATTGTGCCATAAAACTTTTCAAAATTGTCTTTCTTTTTACTATCGCAAATGCTACTTGTGTATCGCGATATCAAAATGTTTTTTTACCACATACGCAAAAAATTATACAACCATCGGTTGCATCGCCGCTCATGAGAATAAATGTTGAACAGCTACGACGACTGTCGATTTAAAGTAGTTATAGAAGACAAAGAGTTAAAAAGAGATAACGGTGTAAGAAGGGTTTTCATCCAGAAATAAATACTTTTAAATATTGAGTCACAAAGGTCAACATATTTCCATCCCTGAAAGTGATATAATATTCTTCGTCAGTAAAGTACGTACAACAGTTTAAAAAGCAATTATAGTTAGAACAAAAGCGTTTTTCCAAAGTCAACACATTGTACGGACGTGATGCAACCGGCAACCTCTCTCGCAGTAGAAAGGTATACCTTGTATTGTTTTTATTACATACTGATCCCAGAACTCTGGAAGTTCGCCTTGGAATATCCCGGAAACCTTTCCGGTCCAACTTATCACACTAGAGCACACGTGAGGCAGTACTTTATTCATATATCCACATCCTTTCGACCTTAATACTACTATTATACTTTGTCTAACAAAATTGCAAACTTTCAACATATTTCTGTAGGATTTATGTTAGGTACCTTTGCATTGATTCAAGTGAAAAATCTTTTTATGAAAGAGACTAAAATTATCATTTTAATCTGCAGTATTGAAAAATAAATTTATTTAATTAAAGGCTGCAGTTTGAAAAGTGTCTTTCATAATTTTCAGTATTTAACTATTTCTGTAACTAGGATCAGCGATTCATTAGAGTAAATATTCTTTCCGTTCTTCATGATATTGCAAAGGAGGGAAGAGTTCCGATTGTTAACAAGTTGCGATTTTATGTCATAAAGCAAAATCATCTGTTTTATTTCAATAGTATAATTACATATGCAGAGTATAACGTCCTTTGATCAACTTTACTTAAACCTCAACATACTCTGCCTCAAGTATGTATTTAACAATGTGTCCTTCACTGATCACATTCCTTCACTGGTCGTTAAAATCTACTGTAGTTATCTAGAATCTTCTCATGCGGTGCGAGCGGAATTCAAGTCTTCTAAAATAGGATTTGAAATATTTATATAAAATGCAGATCTTCCCGAGTTCCCAACACATACTATCTCCTGGCTGGCAAAGCGAGTGTTCTGAGTGTAGAAAGATATTGAAAAATACCTTTAGGAACTCTATCATTGTGGCCCAATAAAAATAATAGTTCAAATCAAGATTCTTGAGCACAGTAAAAATTATTCTTATTTTTTGTTTCAATAGGTATTCGTACAATACACATACCACAACTTTACCCACTTCAATTATAATATCAATAAGTATTGTTAAATAATGTCCTTGAGATTGTCTATACTAATCCTACTAAATGGAATTATTTTTTACTGCTAAACAGATCAATCTTTTATACCGCACAAATGAAAAATCATAATTGTTTTAATTTTATTTAATAGCAATGGCATGATGACAAATCTCTTAATTTATTTTTTTATATTTATTGATGGAGGACCTTGAGACGTCTAGCAGCAGTATTTAGTATACCACACAGTCAATCTATCTAATTATTTACACTCTAAATAATATTTTGTTGAAAGAAGCGAATTCCAATAATCCATCTTCAGTTGTCATGAGCTCAGAGTTTTTTTTTTCATTTATATTATAGTGAAAACGTAATATTCAATAGCTTATTTCGCAACCTTTTAAGGACTACATTAAAATGTGCCACTTTATATTTCAAATGTATGTAGGCCACAGTCTTACAGCAAATAAGGTCTTCATGGTCGAACGTACTTATACAAATCATAACTACATAGCTGATTGAAAAAGTTGGTCCATTGCTTTTGAATAAACCACCATCTTAACTAGAATGACCTGTAATATTTTTTATGTTATAATGATATGATAGACACCTGTTACCGGAGCATTAGATTAATATGATGATAATTATAATGTTTTATCGGTATTTTCTAAAGAAAACTTGGAGAAATATCTCAACAAGACTATTTTTCGGTGATTTCTATAGATACATTATTTCGTTTACTTGTATAAGTTGATTGTATCTTTACCGAAAACGAAACATCACAAAGCAAAAAAATATTCTAGTGAACTGCAAAATACCATCACATCGATTTAAGCGTATTTCTATTAGTATTATCTCATATAAAATATGTAATCATATTCATAAATAATACATTTCAAAGCTCGTTTTTATTGTTACATCCAAAGCTGAATTTAGGGCAACATAGTTCATTGTCGGCCACCCTTCAACATCAACCGAATAATCTCTAAATTTCTTTCTGCTTCTTAATTAGAATTTAATGAAAATTACAATATCTGCATAAAATCAACACGCGAAATGTGTTTAATGAAAACCGTGAAAAATGATTATCATTTTTTTTTAATAAAAAAATCACATTTTCTAAGCAATATCCCGAAGTCATGCAATGCAAATTATGATTTATAGGACGTCTTTTAAGCACTTTATCTTCGTTTATATAACAATTTTTATTTTTCTCTTTGTCACTTTATGCGAGGGGTGTGCTTACTTAAAAGTTAATTGCTTTTAGATGTATTTTTTTTTCCAAACATAAAGATGAGTTTTTCGTTAGTCCATTACAACTGTTTAGATTAATTTTTGATTGTTATTGAAATTTATTCATTCCTTTTCAGAGACCGCCTCGTCAAAGCAATGTGACGCCAGAGTGATCGAAAACAATTTTAATGAACGATGGTCACGAGAAGAAACAATTTTGTGGTTAGCAGTAGACACTAACAGATAACACTATGCCCTTCAAATGAGAAAGGTTATATGCGTGGCCAATTATAGCATACATTAATTAAATGAGTTTCGATTTTATTTCAATAACTTAAATTTGATAAATTATTTCCTTCTATAGAAACCTAAAAGCCCGGTTTGCCTTGCTACATATTCAATATTACAATAATATCATACGAAAGTTTATTACCGGGTTAATCAAATAATATTCAAATCGAGCCTAAATTTTTAACTTTTCGAGGCATTAACTAACTGCTTTGGCAATGCACCGATACAAACATAAGGTATTTAGAATTAGCTGTCATACTCACAAATAAACTTGTAATGAGGTTTAAAATTTAAAATTCTTTGAAGAAGTAGCATACTCGTATACTTTGTTGAATTTAAAATAAATAGCTAAGGATAAATATCTGGGTCTTCTATCCAGGATTTAGTTATCTGTTATGAGAACTATAATAACATTTTAAAATCTTAAAAAAGATCTCAAAAATTATAGTTATGCAAAAATTGGTTTACCACCTATCTTATTTTTTAGACATCACGTCAGAAGAAAGACAAGTGATAGTACGAACTCTTTGTCTACAACTATCGAAATCGTGAGTGTTATGTGTGTTAAAATTTTTAAACATTAGAGATATTGAATTAATTAAAGCAGTATATTTTTTCGAAATTTTTGATGAAACAAAAATATCTATCGTACAGTAATAAAATTTTAGAGGATTTTAAAATTTATATATTATGTATAACAATTATGGGGGTTTCTCCGTTTTAAGACCCTAGACAGACTACTGAAATTATACATTCTAACAGTTCACAATTTTTCACATGTCTCATTAGTAATTCTTACCTTCTTGCTATTTATATAAAACAGTAATCAAATTATTTTGTTACTATGGTCAATAACAAATTAATTTGATTACAAACAAACAAACAAACATCTAGCATCATTGTTAGTTCCTATAAAGAAGTGGATAAAGGCGTTGGACTAAAATATAAGTATTTATGTGCAGTATCAATGCGAAAAATTAACTTTTCATCTTATACTACACATGAGATACCATGACACCACCATCTGTTTGGGTCTGTAGCATACTGTACAATTGCACATGTAAATGCTGTGTAGCAGTCGGAGAAGGGATTAAAAACCTAGTCATTCAGTTCTAGTCACAAAACACAGACAAACCCATTTAATGTGGCTTACAATACTGAACGGTGGTATTACTTCAGGGCGATATAAGATCTACCATTTTTTCCAACCCAGAGTGAATATATATTTTTAAATATTTTTTTGCTGTTTTTGATTTTTAAATATAGTTTTACACATATGTTTAAAATCTGAAGAGAAAAATCCTTCTTTTGAAAATTGTACATAAAAATGCATTTTTTTTCAATTCCTGGCATTGTTTATCTTGCGCATCACCAAGTTATGTACATACTAAATGTATAAAAAATATCGTTTAATCTCGCCTCTTTAGGGCTTTCATTTACTATTACTTAAGTTAGTACGTCTTAAATTTAAGCTAAAAAATATCAGGAAATCCTCATATCTTCGTTTTATTTTATCGCATGCTTTCATCCGTCGATAAATCTTCAAAAAAGTAGCATATTTGTATTGCGCGTTGGGAGAAGATGTGAGTGTTATTCGTATGATATGCTGGCAGTTTCCTGAATAAGATAGAATAAAATTAAAACGAGATACGTTTTTTTGCCACAGCTTCCCGATAAACATTTTCTTTCACTTCTGCAGAGGATACGTTTCTTATATTTGTTTTCTCCGCATAGATTACATTCATTCTTCACGCCCCATTACTCGTGAACAGTGGAACTGTAAAATATATATATAAGAGAATATTTTTTGTGACGATCAGTGGCTTACTCTCATAATATTATTCAGCCGGCGCTCGGTTTATCCCTACACTCCCTACACTCCCTATACTCCTTTATTATTCCGCCGGCGGAGTAGACCATTCTTAAATCTCAACCGTGAACGCTCCCGATGCGGTTAATCTCACGATATTAAGCCGAGATCTTGTCGATCAAAACTGTATTGCTGGATTTGCCTATTTGAAATATTGCCTCCGCGAGCCGGAAAACCCAAGGAATTAAACCCACATTTGTCTTTTGAAAATATTTTTTTCTTTGTGGTATCGTAATTCTGGTGTTCTTTTACTGCTATTATATTACAAACGGTTTTTGTGCAATTGCATTCTTAGATCTTTGGCGTTGTAAGATTAACACCAAATTTGTTCATACAAATATTATTTACAATGTTTTGTTTTATGTATGTATAATACTGGACATGAGACAGCACAGCGCAACCATTCATCGAGATCTGTCTCTTCTTGTACATGCGCACACATTAATACACTGAAGCAGTAGGAAGAGAGAAATCCTGGTTATTCAGTTTTTGTCACAAACAATGATTAATCCTTGTCACGTGGTGTGCAATAATACGGAACGGTTGCTTTACAGTGGTACAAACTTTGCCACTCTTGACAGTCCAAGTGAATAAAGTAGTGGTTTTTGCTCTTTTCAATTTCGAAACGTATTTTTCAAGTATATATCTAAATATACAT
>JAPMAF010001443.1:0-11073 GCA_026537445.1 Silvatares holzenthali
TATAGTAATGCATTTTTGGTAGCGAAACATGGACCTGGCAGAATATGGACGAAATAATAAATACAATGCAGATATCATTCGAGTGATAAGACAGGAAATGAAAATATCGAAGTAGAATGCCAATTAAAAGTAACAATCTTACACATTATAAAAGTTAGATATTGGAGATGGTTTGGACATGTTGAGCGACTAAAGCGAGTATGATTGTCAAAGCGATGTGGGGAAGGCCTAGAAAAACTTGGCAGGAACATTTCTCCTAACTTCTTAACGGAGGTAGGAGCCACAACAATCGTGGGGCGTGGATGACGAGATGCTTGAATGTGGAAGAAGCAAGGATGTTCTATCAGGATAGAGACAAATAGCGTTCCATTCTCTCTGTCTACCTCTATCGAGAAGTGGCGTGATGTTATATATGTATGTGTTATTTATACAATAACATATAGATATAAGCAACGCTTATTTTTATACATACGAACTAAACGTAATATAATAAAAATGTTACAACAGTATATTTTTTTTAAACCAGAATAGAAGGGATATGAGATTATATAAAGTGGGGAAATTTTTAGGAGATGTTTGAAATTGTAAGCAATTGGATTTTATGACGGGTCCCTAGTAAAAAAGACGCTAGGAGGTATTCCTTATATTAAGAGTTGCGGTACATGTGATAGTAAACAAAATTCTTATGGCACAACTAAATGCGAATCCAAGAGCGTCATTAAAAATTGCAAAATGCTCCAATATAAGATTAATTTTTATTATAGCGTAGGAATCGGAGGAAGCCTGAAAAGTATGCTCGCCAGCTTTCTTACGGACGGCCGCACGTCGCGGCGCCGACGCGTGACGTCATTTCCCGCATCGCTGCATTCACTAGCCAGTTGTTGGCTGTTAGCTGTTAGCTGCTAACTGCGGCCTTACCTCGCCCGACAGCTGAGACGGAGAGTAATGGGGTAATGTGTGCTGGAAGCCAGCACAGCGTGGAAGACTCGGGAGGAGAGAAGTTTACCGGCCTAGAGAGCCAGAACGAGCGAGTTAGCCGAGGGAGGGCGGTGAACTATGGAAATACGAGTAAACTTATACGATACCTACTCCGACATTATCCACGGCACGTGAAATGATAAGGCTCGCTGTTCAAGTATGCGTTAAATCAGATATCAAGTCAGATTTTAAACATCGACGGCAAATTGTATGAATATGCATAAAAATACTACAACATTGTTCACTTCAATACGGTATAAAAGCCATCAAAGAAAGGCATATGCCTAATATTAAATTCACCTGTGTTTTTCCTTTAACAATAAAAAATGATAGGTGCCAGCACACGAATAAAGATTGGAAGTGTACGAATATAACATAATGCCTACTGCTCATAGGTGACTACTGTATAGGAGGCACTATTGAAGCAGGAGAAATATAAGAGATAGATAAAATAAAAAAAAAGGGCCTTAAAGAGACTCAAATTTGTGGGAAAGTCACAGAAGACAAAAGGTTATTGTACTTTTTTCTTCGGTTACTTTGTGGTTTTTATTTTTTTATAATAATCTATTTAATTTCTTTGCCTACAAAAACCAGATATTATTTAATTAATCCAACATGTTTCTGCCATTTGCTGGCTATGATCATGAATTTTGTTTGAAACATGTTGAATTAAATTAAATAATATTTAGTGGTTATAGACAAAGAAATTAAATAGAATTTTATAGAAAGGTTAATTTAAAAGAGGATCGTTTTGATAAAAAAAACGTCAGGAAAATTTAATTTCCTGATTTAGGGTGGTTGATGGACAGTCACCTATTGCGTGGCGAACACGATAGATAGTAATCTAATAAAGTTCACACCCGTAAATAAATATGTATCTATAGAATAAATATGTAATTACAATCCTTCTGTGTCAAAGGCTATTCGTAATATATGAATTTTATAAAGCGTGCTTTAAAGCTAACAACCAAATTCGTTAACAATATGAAAAACACTGCCCCGCGAGGAAAGTAGAAAATTTCTTACGCATTGCACGCGAATTTCATGTTCTGATTTGCATTAACGTGTCGTTCAACTGAAAGTTAAAGAACGAGCTATTCGTGTGTCTGGAAAATATATTTCCCTTTAGAATGGAATTCCACAATGTTATTATTGTTTCAAATTTACACGTACATTCATATCAGGACAAAGACAACATTATATGCGAATTTAAAAATAAGTATCATAGCTTTAGTGTATTTTAAACATTAATACGAGTATTGTAACAATAATACGAGTTAATTGTCGAAATTATTTAGAGTTGTTGACGAACACATTTATGAAATACGACAACAAAAATGTAAGTGGAAGAAGAAGAAAACATTTAATTCACAATTCGGATCTGGCAATGAAACGTGAAAATGATGATACATGCTCGTATAACTTAGTGTTGTTTACGGAGTGAATCTATAGGTTCAGTTCACACGATGCAGCATCCGCTGTGTTTTCTGAACCAATAACGCATTATTTGTAGCTGCAGTAGCGAAAGGGTTTGAATCTGACATGATTCTACAGTCGAAATGTGTAAACGCTACTAGGCTTTTGAAACGTCAGAATTCAGAAAGAAAAATATCAATTCAGTGCTATGTACAGGGGACGCCCTTAAATTAAATAGATTGCATACAGAAAACAAACAATGCTACGTATACGAAACAAAAACAAGAATATATTTAATGTCTATTTATAATTTTATTTTATCTTATACATTTGTAAATATTTCTGTTAATGCAAAAGGATGTTTGGTTGTTCAGTAAATAAAAAAAACATGTTAGTTGTATTGTGTGGTTTTAATAATGTTATATATTCTGTAAAGCTCGGTCGTTTCAATATACATTTTTTGTATTTTCGAAATAAGATACAAAGACGCCGTCGTACGTCTTTGTATTTATTACCGCAGTTGTAGGCAGATTTAGTATCACAGTATCTACTTCATGTGATTTACGATACTGATGGCAATAATACTTTGAAGCGATACCAGATATATATCAGTATTAAGAGGATGATATTCTTTGAGCTTTATTCGACTGATTTATCATTCTCCATTCCTTGTAAACGCATTTGAGCAAGTGTTTACAATGACCCCAGCTAACGCGTACGAATCGGTATGCAATACGCGATATTGCACTCGGCGTATCTAAAGAACGCATGTACCGGTGCACGTTACACAGTGTGTTGCGTGTCATGTAGTCATGTCATATGCGGCGCGTTTCGCGCTCGGCGTTGCAGAAAGTGCGTGTGCCGAAGCGAAATTGAGATGGTTTCAGCCGGATCTGAGTCGAGGTATTCGATTACGAATCACTTTCGATTCTCGTAGGTACGGCTGACGTACCGATTAGCTCGCACGGCCAGTTATGCAGATGGAATCCGTTTAGTACACGCGTCATTTTTATCGCCAACTGTCGCTTTCGACGTCCTCGCAAGTGTGCGCGTCCCGGCGCGAGAGAGCGGCGCGCGGACGGGCGCTCGCGTGCCCCACCCGGGCCGGCCCGGCGGCCGCGGAGGTCCTTCTTCGGAGAAACGTTGCACGACTGACTGCACGGCGATCCGCAAAGCGGCCGCTTTATTGACGAGAAATGACACCGTTTGATGGGCCTGGGCCTCTCGGAATGCGGTCTGCGATTTTACAATCGCTCGAAATATAATATATTATATTGTGTGCTAACTCGGAATGTGCCGCAAATTAACACGTCGCATACGGGACGCGTCGAGTGCTCGAACATATTGCCGCATACGCATGCCTACTCTGGGTTGCGAGTAGGGCATATTAAAGTAAGATTTAATGCGTTGGCTGATACAACGGTTTTTGCACATGGAAATACATCAATCATCGTTATTTTATCGCCTGTATACTCATTCTCGAGGTAGCAATCTTTAAGTATTGTAATTAGGATTCCCGTTATTTTTAGGTACGATAATGCAGTAAAATATTGCCGAAGGTTTTCATAACCAAAAGATTATCAAGACATTTGGGATATTTGTTCCGCCATTCGTGTATTAGCAGGGCAATTCTGCCTACATGATAGTCTGGTTGAATACGATAGTCATACTTTTACACTGCATTGTGGTCCGAAAAATTGGCGCATGAAATGTCATAGGACATAAACCTCTTTGATATCACTCACACATATTTACGGAAATGGAATAAGTGGACGGTTGTTCCTGGTTGGGTGTATATAAGTCGAGTTTTGTGTATTGACTCTTGCTTATTCGTTTCAATAGCGTTGTTAATAAATTATGCCCCTTTTATATTTCCATCCATCTAATGTGTACTGTATTGTTGATGTTATACCTCTAATTGTATTATATATTAAAATTTATTTACAATTAATTTTAAAGACTTCTGTGATGATGACTTAAGCCGAAACTAGTTCGAAGAATTAATTATGTAATATATTGTGGTTAAAGATTAAGACAATAAAAATAAATAGAATTTAAAAATTTACAACAAAGTAAGTTTTATTTAATTGTGTCAAAAAATCGAGTTACAATGTGCCATTTGGGGGAGAGCTGATACAGAAAAAGGGTCATTAAATATTATTTTCAAAATGATAATAATATTGAATAAGAGAATTACATATGCCAATTAATTAAACTAATAATATCTAAATGTATCCAACAAGCAATGGTTGTCTAGAGGCTAGGATACTTGACTAAGAGGTGCTGGAGGTCTTAGGTCGTGAAAAATAGCATTTTTCGAATTAGATTTTAAAAATATACGTGACATGATATATTTAATATAGCAAAAAAACATTAAAAATCAGTATTGCACGCCATGTGAATCGATTTATCCATGTTTCGTGAATATAACTAAATTACCAGTTTTCCCCCTCCTCCTGCTGCTACACAGTATTTACAGGCGCAACTGCAATAGACTCATACGACTGATGGATTCGTAGTGTCTCATGTGTAGTATAACACATAAAAAAAGAATTTTGTTCGAGCGTGAGTGAAGGTGAGAAAGGAATTCGGGAAATGAAAGCAGAAAGTTAAGTCAAGGCGACGCGACGATACGATTCAAACGCATTCTACTTGTGAAATACCTAACCGTAAAATAATAAGAGACCTAATAAAAATCGTTCGTGGTTGTCGTACCAGAACAGCGGAATTATAAATGACTTTTATTGAAATCGATTTAACACAAATGTTTGACGACACAGTCACAAACATTCAGAATAACAATTCACAGGACAATGGATTATTTACCAACGAGGAGAAAGACTAGAACATACACACTCATACATGCACACAAAACATCACGCCACTTCCCGATAAGGGTAGACAGAGCGAATGAAGTACCATGTGTCTCTATCCTGGCACACAATCATTGACTCCTCCACATTCATGCATCTCGTCATATACGCACGAAGGTTGTTGTAGCTCCTAACATTGCCTCCGTTAAGAAGTGGGGAAATATGTTTCTGCCAATTTTTTCTAGGCCTTCCACGCACCTCTCTGCCACTCATACTCGTATAGTAGATTTGTTTTACTATTCTTACATTCATTATTTGCTCAACATGTCCAAACCATATCAAACATCCAACTTTCATTCTGTTTAGGACTGTTACTTTTAATTAGCATTCTTCTCTGATATTTTATTTATTTTTTACTAACAGATATTTAAGAAATAACAGACCGTTTTTCTTGTAGCGCTGTACACAAATTTGAGCGTAAGTCTTAGCGAAAGGTTTCTGACAAATTTGCTAGGGAGTGACAAAAATAATTGTCTTTTTTATATACGAAACGTTAATATTTTTACGCAGGCCAATTTTTTCGCTATGCTTTCCCTCATCGGTTTTATTTTTTCATTATCGTTCTCTAAAAAGTTCCGTTTTAAAACGGTGTCGAAAGAGTTGACGACCTCCTAAATATTTTGTCGAAAATAAATAGCCACTGAAAGGCCAATTAGTTGACACATACGAGTATGTAGGCGACTCGGCAGTGGAGATCTCCGGGCGATAGTGCTGGCGGGCACCCCTAATGCCCAATGCCCTAATGCTCAGCTGGTGACGCGAGACTCGTAAGTAGACCGTACCACACCGAGCCACACCGGGCCGTCTACCGACACATCCATCCAGCACAATGGAATTCCTCAAACATCGCATTCTTCGGTGATAGAAGGAAAAGCGGACTCGAGTTCACGGCGGCGATAATTGCACAACCGCGCTCGCCGCCCGACATTCACCTTTCGGACCGTCACGACGCCGCCGTTAATAGGAGCCGCGGCCGCGGAGAGGTTCAGTAATTCGACTCTGTATCACAACTCGGTTGCAATGGAATTCTGCCCCGATTCGGAGGAGAATGCGCAGACATCACACTGAGGCGAGAGAAACGAGAGAACGCAGACAACAATATTTATACGTGCTCGCTAATAAGCCGTATCCGATAAATATAAATATGATACGGTTTCAGTCCGTAGATGTCCAGATATTTATGCTTATCTACGCTAACACGAGTACCAAATATTGTATGAAATTATATTATATTACTTGTCAAATATTGTACGAAATTAATAAGCAACGTGTATGATAACCGTTCACATTTCTGTATGAAAAAAATAAAACGTGTAATATGATTATCTATAGGTGCATCTGCTAGTATTTTATTTTATTCTTTAATCATTGCTTCATTACTGAAGTACGCTATCTGAATTGGGTCCGAGCGAATGTTTACATTGGTTAGTTATTTCACTCGATCGGATTTGTCAACACGCTCTCCTTTTAGAAATATTGCCAGTGACAATCAATCTCTCCAAATCTCTAGACCATGCCATGCAATGTATCCAAAGAACTCCAGATTTCTTTCCAGGCACAGCACGGATGGGTTGCTCTTTTATGCGAAGTCACATTAAAAAAGTACTAATAATTTGTTTTTCGAACAGTCTTGAGAAAAGCTTTCCATTTATCAGAGTACCTTTATGTTTTTCATTTTGAACATGTCCTCAATAGTCTGAGCGATACGTTTCGAAAAAATTGTATCTCCCTGTCGTACACCAAATTATATGGAATTTCTCCTCAAATATTTCGCTGTATAACAGCTGGAAAATGAGCAACCGATGAAGATAATAATTTCATTAAAATATTGTATTGTGGTAGATGATAGGTGGTTGAATGAATTTTTAGTTACTATCTTGATTGATAGAGTCAAATTAGAATCGGTTACTGAACATTACAATACGATAGCTTTGCTCTTAAGGAATGTCCCACCTGCTGAGTTCTGCGTGGCAATGATAAGTAAGTGGCCAGTGGATTACATTACGAGTGTCCCGTAAGGCCTACGATCGTATTACAAGTAGCAACACATCTGTTGCGGGGTCTCTGTCTGCAGCATCACCTGCCACCTGGCACCTGCCATCTGCCAACATGATCAGGTGATCAGGCATCACCAATCGTGTGCAGCTGTCCCTTCTGCCACTTGCAACCATGTATTTAAGAATTTGAAAATATATATCGATGCCAAAAGTCATCAAACCTTCACATACACCAAAGCCAGTTTTTTGAGTTTCAGCCAAGGGAGACATATAAGTAAATCCATACTAAAAATATCTTTTGGGAATGATAATGGAGTGGTTTCATGTATTGCCTTCTTGCGCGATGGTAAACCTCCTTTAAAAGTTATTTATTTATTTTAAAAATACCAACAGAACATTGGATAAAAACATAGACAATAGAATCATGTATAAAACACTCTTCATATATATCTCCAATGCTCCAGTGACAGGTGTCTATCATATAATTGTAAAATAATAATATTCAGTATTATTTTGTTAAATGTTGTCATAATAAAAAGAAAGAATTTTAATTTTCATTAGGGAATGGTATAGGCTGTACGGGACAAACTAACTAGTATGAGTGTGCACGGCAGACAGACAGTACTAGGCGGAGGAGTATGCGTGCAGACAGTATAAGGAGAACGCAGGCGCAAAAAGGGGACTGGAGAAAAAAACAAAAGAAAAGAAAGTCAACATATCCCTCAGACTCCATGAGACCCGATTTTATATGATTCCTGAACGTATGCAGTACATTAAAATGAATATCAAGATCGTCCACCCTGTTATCGAGCGTATTGTAGGAGCGCATCATTCTGTTTATTGTTATGTTGGTTAACCCCACACTCGAAGCTCTGGCGTTCATTCTGTAGATAAATCTGCAATGTACGACGTTCAGAATACTTCTACACGTAACTATTTAGCTACGCTTTATTGAATATATTTTAATTTATTTTTTTGATAACATGTGAATCAAAATCAAAATTCAGCTAGGAATTCATGAAGTGGTAACCGAAGGAACGCAGGAGTAGACATATGATAATACAAAACAACGATAAGAGCCCCATTACCCGATACGGTCTATTCTGCATACATCTGCAATACTGTATTTAAAAATAATTTATGATACAGCTTAATATATATGATCAAACAACTGCTAAGAGAATGGGTAAAAAAGAGAGTCAGCGTGCGCAACTTTCAGGATTTTAAGGCCGACAATATTTAGTGGTCAGTACATTATAAGTCAAAATTAGATGGTTAGGTACAAAATTAGATATAGATAAAAATGACAATGTAACAATTTTGTGAGAGTTGCGTACGAGGACGGCACTAGGTAAACGAACCCAACATGTACACGTAGGTACTTCATTTTGGCGTTAATTCAGTCATGGAAATGTGTATCTAATCCCGTTGTGGAGCAGTGATATTGTATGAGATGAGAATGGGAGTAGGCTGTACCAGCGCACAGAGGGAATGGCGTGGGAAAATTGTGTCAAAGAGCTGATGACTTAAAGTGTTCATTGTTCTTTTGCTTACACTTCGCACATATCTGACTGTAACGGGTCTATTGTATCGCTGCGACAATCACGTCACTCTCTGTCAGCGGCTATAAATTATTCCTAAGTTATGAGAACGGAAAACTTTTTTACGCAACTTCACCATAGGAGGCACCGCATTCCCTTCTTCCATCACTATGCGGGAGGCGAAAGAATTATTAATTTATTTCACAGTATAACACCAATATATATTAGTAATACAATAAAAATAACAAGAAAAAAGGGAACAAAAGTAAAAATACACGAAAAACGCACAGAAGACAAGCATGAGAAATAATAAACACATACATACATTCATAACATCTCGCCACTTATCGATAGGGAGAGACAGAAAGAATGGAACATCACTTGTATCTACCATAACATATATTTCTTGTTTCGTCCACATAATTTTTTAATATACAAATCTTTTTCTTTGCCTTATCCCATTTACTTGGGATAGGCTCTCCGAGCTCTTAGGCGCCACAGCCGTCTATCCTGGATCGTTTCCTAAATAAGATTATCCTCCTTCAAATCTTTTTCAATGTTTACCCGCCATGTTGCTTGTGGGCCACCTTTTTCTCGTCTAGCAGCGGGTATTTTTAAAGTCACTTTTACGATGTGGTCATCCTCTCTTTTCATTACGTGGCCATACAATCGCAATCTGGTCTCTTTCAGTTTCACAGGCATCGAAGCTATTTTAAAACTATCCCTTACGTAGGTGTTATGTATTTTTAATAAACTTGCCTTCATATGTGTGTATGTATGCAAAGATTACAGATTGGCTAGTAAGGTTGTCCACAGTATCCCTGATGTACGCCGGTGCCATTACCTATTAGAAACTTTGATTACGATTCATTCATCTTATTACGTCGTTATTGAAAGTGTTGTGGATTGAAAACTCGAAAGGTGCGTAGGTGCGTAATCGGAGGGAAATGTTTGATCGTACTCTTGCGTCACGATAAAATATGTAGCAATACCTAAAAAAGCGATATGCCTACAATACTAATGAATACTACGATACTAACTGAAATACTACAATACTAATAAATACTATATGTCAGTATCATCACCACTTGTCGCCAATTCACCATTGGTTAAAGTTGCTCTTTTAATATACATACATACACCGTGTATTCAAAAAATTCCAGGACTGATCGCACACATACCATATAATTGAATTCTACAAATTCAACATTCATATATTATTCTTTATGTATTATTCTTTATCATCATTTTACATATTATTTTCGTGTGTATTATTATGTACTCATTATTTTATATATTATTTGTGTTCCTTATTAATATTTGTTGCTTTCTTTGGTGCTAAATAATACTGTTAAATAAATAAATAACAAATAGGCTTTTTGGTTACGCATGAACACCACGGTCTTATTATTCATCTGGGCCTGTAATATTCAGTGCAATTTGCGCATGTAAATGCAGTGTAGCAGCAGAAGAGAAAATTCGGGAGGGAAAAAATGTGGATTTAATCGAGATTCCCAACTAAATATCTTGCTTCATTTCTTCGATGGTAGTGACGATCACACATACTTTACACAAATGGACGCGACCAAATTGGGATCTCGCTGGTTTTGCAGATATATTACTGTAATATCTTAGGAATACTCGAGTTCGTGTTATTGTGAACTAGAAACGATGCTAGTTTCTGTTCCTGTGGCATTTCAGGATTATTTGATTCTGCATAAGAACTTTTTCAAACATCGATATGGATGTGGGCATCGTTGACTAAATACAGTATATAACCTGTTTCCTCGTCGGCTTTCTAAATTCGAAATCAAGCAATTCTTATATCAAAACAATTTAATATATTTATAAATAATGTTGCGATTGAAAAAATTGGCCTCGAAAAGTCCTTTCTCTGCGTTCATACACAACTCTTCCCTTATGTATGCCGATACACAAACTCACTTCTCCCGCCCGCTTACGATATATAGTATACTCCGTTTACTCTCCTTTCTTATATTGGTCCAACTTGTAATATCGATTTCACTAACCACCTTCTTTCACTATTTCGTCTTTCTTTAGTCTAATAATCCTAACATTTGATTCTAACGTTAGGTCACGTGACGTATACTGCAATGGCTTAAACGTGAATTTTCCGCGGCTAACATGTTCCTTTACTTCTTAACGAAAACAATGTTAGGAACCTCAGCATTTATAGTGCGTGTACGGCGAGATGTATGAATGCAGAAGAAGCAAGAAATGTAAACTATCGAAAAAAAGTGCGATGTT
>JAPMAF010001444.1:0-11072 GCA_026537445.1 Silvatares holzenthali
TGTGCGTATATAAATATTGATTTATAAAGTCAAGCAATCTATATAATTAAGTGATTGCACTTACCTCATGTATTCGGTACATATAAACTACAGCAGCTTAACAAATTTATAAATAATCTGATCAGTATTAAATTATTATAAAAAAGTACACATTATTCAATTCTTTAATTCAATTTCCGAATAAGAGTACAATTTTCGATACTTTAACCTCTAAGTTGGTAAACAGCAAATCAAAAAGTCACATGACGCTGCTATCCTGGAAGACACAAACTTTTAATAGTTATATAAAATTTTGTATACAATATAACTTGAAATCTAATTAATTTATGATCATGCTTGCATGTGAACATGAGAAGGATATCATTCTTTCTGAGATACATTAAAAAAACTGCAAAAATACTCAATAAAAAAATCCACTTCTCTGTGTACCCAGACACTAAGTCACTAACTTAGAGGTTAACAGAAACAATATGTGTATTGCAAGTAATAAAGATTTATTGAAGGTTAACCCATTCCCATCATAATCAGTTCAAAGGAAAGAACTCTGAATCTATTTAATTGACACTTAACAAATGAAGCCTGGTATACTTACATTTATTTTATTGTCATTTTGTTACTCCCACGATAATGGACACGGTTTATGATGGGAATGAACAGTTTAGTGTGTCGGTGCCACATATCGATTGTTATGGATATGGATTAATGGAATAGCCGAAGAACGATAATGCTTCACACACCTGGGGACTAGATGAATGTTTGAGCAAATCAGTGGTTATTTAATAAATCTTCGTGTAAAAAGGTTTACAATTGTTCATGAAGTACATAATACACAATCAAAAACATTAACCCCAATGCAGAGTTATGAAGAGTTAAAAATCAAGCAAAAAAAATTGCAGCTCATAAGACTTGATAAACATAATACTAAAATATTGGCGCCATCATGTTAAAGTGGCAACCAAACATTTGTGGAAAATAAATAGATAAATGGAAGATAGATTTATGAAAATAAATGCTTTGTAATAAACCTACAAATTAGACTCCTTACTCATAATAACAAGTGTATGTTGTTATGGCAAACTACATAACAGTATTGTAAAGTATTTATTTATTTATGTAAAGTATGTATGAATAGTAGAATTTATTCATATATTAAAACACTTCAGTGAATAAATTCAGTATAACATAATTACGCTTGCAACATTATATGACCGATATATATTTTAACCACTGCTTTTGATCAAATGCTTATAAAAAAAACAATTGAAATTCCCCAGAGAACTTAATAGTAACATTTCACATTAGTCATCGGCAACTTTAACTGGACGAACTTTATATATTATACGAATTATACCTAGAAATAATTAACTTTACATTATCTTAGTGGGAGAGAATGGTAAGAATTAAATGCAGTTTGAGATTATTGCTGCTGTCTTTCTTCTTCTTCTGGATCTTCATCTTTTGGTCTTGTCCACTTGATCATAGTTTCTGGTGAGCGATAGAGGAACACTAACTTAGCCAGTAAGTCCTCTTCTAGTGACAACTCTCCAGATTCCCGAACCTTTAGAGTTAAAAATATATTTTATTAAAATACATTCAAATTAAACAATGGTCGATTTAACAACAAATCTAAGTAAGTACATGAATAGATATTTATTTCATGTTATCAAGTGAAGTAAATCTTCTTCATATAGTGACAAATGATTATTATTGAATTGCGTCTTTCATAATATACAATTTTTCTTTATCTTATACTACACATGAGACACCACCATCCGTCTGGGTCTGTAACATTCAATGCAATTGTACACGTAAATGCTGTGTAGCAGTTGAAGGAGAGATTGAAAATCTGGTTATTCAGTTCTAGTCAAGAAACATGGATAACTCCATTTACTTACTTTTTTTTACTTACAATACTGAATGGTGGTATTGCTCCAGGGCGATACAAGACCTACCACTCTTTACCAGTCTATGAGTGAATTCACATTTTTAAATGCATTTTTTGCTGTTTTGATTTTTTAAATATATTTATATACACACATTTTCAAAATTTGAATCAAAAATGCATTTTTTAATTTTCACTCAGGCGGGATTCGAGCCCTTGACCTCTAGCGTTCCTCCAACATTTTAGTCAAGTGTCTTAACCACTCAACCATGAGGCCGACATATATTGATTGTTAATCTATTAATAAAAGAAATATCAATAAAATATTTGAATGATAAAATTTGATAATTACCAAATATATATCAAGACACAATTGGAGTACTCTATCAACATTTGGAAGATCCTCAAACATGATTTTAAAGCAAATATCAGCAAAGAATCCTCTAAGAACTCGCGAAGCCAGGAAAACGAATGTAGTGTACAAGCCAATAATACTAAAACCAAATAAATATATGTATTAAGCGCATTTTAAGTGTAGATTTATATTTTATTCTAAATTATTTCCACAATACTTCAATATTTTACAGAGCGAAATATTTATTCTTACCCACTACCAGAGATAAAGTTAAGAGTTGCAGGAAATAGTTTGTCATTAAAAGTATACATGACAAGCTGGGAACAACTTGCGAATGGCATATGCCGAATATAGTTAATATAATTTTCATCTCCACAATCCTCCCGAACCTCCCACCACATGACTCCCGGGAGAGATGATGTCTCGGGTCCCCCGTGAGTTAACCTCAATGAAATTTTTCGGTACATAGTATCATCAGCTCCTAAACAAAAAATGTAGAGTTACAAAAATCTGATATGCTCAAGGGGTAGCTAAAAAGACCGGGTTAAAGCTAAAAAAATATGTTTTATTCTTTACAATTTTAACATTATCTCCTTCAACATACTCGTTCGTTTGCCACTTCACGCCAATTTTCCATTGGTCAAAACAGTGTTGGTTTTCAAGTCATTTTTAGAAAGTAAATTCATATTCTCCACCGCTTTGTCTTTTACAGTTTGACCTGTCTCAAATCTCATTACTTTCAGTATTGATTTCACCTTGCAGAATAAAATAAAAGCTACACGAGACAAGGTTTGGTAAATAAGGTGAATGTTCCAACAAAGGGATCTCATGCTTGGCCAAAAATGTCTCGACAAACAATGCACTGAGGGTCGGTGCATTGTTCTGATGGAGGATCCCCTTTCTTCTGCTCTCTTCTTATCCGTTCATGGAGAGTAGATAGGACCTCAAGAAATGAAATAGCTCTATCTTTATTTACACATTGTTCTTTTATAACATTTGAGATTTTTCCAAGTAATTGTATATATAATGTCCGATACGAAGGTCCCCCGGCCCAATTAAGGGGTCCGGAGTCAAATCGGCAGCAGGAATAGAAAGATGGGGATGTCACATGATTTGACCATATGCCAATTGACCTATATGTAGATGTTGTTTGTTTGTGGATTGAACAAAGCAGTTTTAGACACAGTTCTTATATAAAGCAAGTCAGTTCTTGCAAGAAATAAAAATATTACGTGATATTTCAGTCATCAGTTGGTGAACGGCTTTAGCAGTTCCTTTATTGAATACTTTCACAAACTTTGGGAATGCGTTCTCCACATCGAGCCTGAAAGCATGAGTGAAATCATAATGAATTATTAATATTAAACAGAATTAATTATACTCATTTATAGTATGAATACTTACCATTGCGTTGAGTTTCCATTCAGCATATCAATCAAAATCTCCCTTTGCTTATTTCTCTCTCCTTTGATGAATGGTTCCAATAAAACTTCCACTTCTTCTTCAATGATGGGAGGATTATCCTTACTATTAGTCTTGTGTGATATTACATACGAAAACTTTACAGCCAACGAATCATCTGAAGAATGCAAAAATTTAATAAAAATACAAATAAAGAGAGATAGATACTATATAATCACATTTAACATGCAAAAAGAGATAATTTAACACTACACTGAAAGATATGATACAAAATGAAATTTACTTGATGCTGCATCTATTCGTAATCTCCCAATATCTGGAGGTGATATCCCCCAGACATTTGTGGAATTTCCATTTAATACAACAGCTGCCAAATCGTCAAATATATAGTTGGAGAGGAATGTTTGTGCTGTACGATCTTTCTTATAGATATTCACAAATGTATCCCACTGATTCTCCGTAAATCTACAAAACGAGCACAATTCAAGAGAATAAATATATTTTTTGCAAATGTAATGTTAACTTGCCGAATACAATATTAGATATATGGTATTATGATATAATACTAACGTTTCAATATTATTTGATTGCGCAGACATGGTGTAAATTGGTAAATAAGGACCGAGTCTTATTTTAACAGTGACATCATATGGCGGGTTTGGTTCTCCTACAGTATTTCCAAATGCAAAGAGAACTAATGGGAACCATATAAGAGCAATAATGAAGGCCAGAACTGAGCCACCCATTAAATATTTCACCAGAGGTTTCTTCTTCTCTCCTCTCGGTTGAGGATATTCACTCTCTACATGTCGTGAACACTAAAAAACGAGTATATAGGACAATTATAATATGTTATATGAACTCTTGGGCCAGTATTTTATATGCATATACATATAATACAATCATTACAGATGTTAAAATAATTGTGAATACCTTAAGTTGAAATACGTTAGCAAAAATATCTTCCATTTTTAACCAATCCATTAGTGTCATAGAAGTGTCTGTCCATATCCAATCCATGAGTGCTCTTAACTCAAATAGGAATGGGACAATCATAAATCTGAAAGCGGAATGTACTTATTTCAGATATTATTTAATATTACAACAATATTTTCTGTTAATCATAATCTTTATATAATACTCACCCTTTAAACAGGAACATGTTCACATAATTATATCCTTTACAAAGGAAGTTTCCTAAAATTCTAGACGGATATCCACATCTTATTTGATATGCCGATAAGAGCAAATATATGCATTTCACCATATACCACATAGGAGGAGGAAGCAATGCGTTGAAACTCCTGAAAACATAAATGTTATATAGAATACAAGGAAAGGAAATGCGAAACCATCCAAGTAATTAAAAGAAACTCCTCAACGCTTGATGAACAGCATGTCTACATGTTTTTCATTAAATAAATAATCCAGCTTGCGTGTGGCTGGAATTCAGAAGTTGGGATAATTTGCTCGATCTATTGATATTTTCATGGAAGATGGTCTTAGGAACTGGTATCATTAATTTCTCCGGCTACTACGTTTGGTAGAAGTACACGAAATTTTATTTTCCGTTACTCTTTCACAGTTGATATAGAGTGCTTGACAATCGATTGATTCTTATAATCACTTTTTTACAGCTCGGCTTTGAAATGACTTTCCGTTTTCTGTGTTTATCATGGGTATTTTCAAGACCCTCAATAATTCCATCTGTCTTTAAATCTTCCACCTTCCACATAGTGTCTAAGTATAAAGGCCTGCTCCAGCAGTGACTCCTATGTGGGAGTAACATAATAAAAAACATGCATACTGAATAGTTCAAAAGTGTACCTTTCCGTTACAGCTGGTAGAATAAAGAACATCCAGATGTGTACACCAATAATAAGACAAATTTGAAACAATAGCTTTCCCAATATGAATTTGCGTAGAAATAGAGCGCGGTCAATAATGATAAGTCCAAATTGCAAAATTAACATTACAAGGAACGGAATGGGAACTTTGTTTTCTTCTAAATATGCTTGAACTCCACCATCGCCTTGTTGGGTCTACAAAAATAATATTTCCAATTAATTTCAACAAGTTACACTCATGATATTGTCATATGTTATTTTCCTTGAAAACATACTACTCCTTCATCAAAAATGAAAAACAACTTTACCCCAAATGCAGAAAATCCAAATATGACAACCATGAAATTGAAAAAGTCACACATGAACATGTAGGCATAAACATCAGCTTTCACACGGGATGTCGGATCCAACATTTTCAAATAGAACATCTTGATCGATTCGCCATATCGCATTGTTCTAAAAACCAATATAATATAACACCATTGTTAATGATGGTTATAATATTATTATTATAATAACATTACATATTCATATCTGTATTTGATCATAAAATGTAACTTACGATAATTTAACTACATTTGGGAAGTGTTTATATGGCTCTTCGGCAGTGGTAGAAACACGAACTGCCATCTGTCCTGGAACATAATCTAATTCTTGAATTGGTTCCTCGATGGTATCTCCAGTGTCCGAACTGTCCACTTTCTCAGCAGTGGTAGCTTCCTTTTCAGACACTTGTGATTTATCTTCCTGAACATCGGCACTTAGGTCAGTTTCAGCAATTTTGGCAGGGGATTGCGATGAACTGGCTTTACCGGAAGATACAGATCGTAAGTCTACTTCTCTTGCAGGATCGGTGGGCGTGGGAGTTTTAGCTGCTAATTTTCTCTGTTTTTCTTCTCTGAGGACAAGAGTTGATATATAAATGCAGGGCAAAGTATTTAATTTATAAATGTATGATGGTAAAATACTTACTCTAGATGCTTTTGTGCAAACATTTGGCCAATTGTGAACCCTTGCCCTTGCTTTATCATTGACAACTGATTTGGCATCAAAGGATATGTTCTATCTTCTCCATATTCAGCAGGCGGTGTAGACTTCCAGAGACCGAGAGATATTAACATAAACCTATAAGTAAGTGTCAAATATGTCAATAATTCCAATTAGCATATTAATAATTTAGTCTGTATCTAAAATGTTACTTTACCTATGAAAGAAGACAATGAGAAGTAAGATGAGATCATAGAGAGCATAATTTGGCTTCCTTTCAATACCAATTATTCTCGGAGCAGAAAACGGCATATTGTTGGGAATAACATTTTGGTTCCATGGTAAAATTTCATATTGAAACATAGATTTGACAAGCACAATCACCTAAAAATAAAATAATGGTTGTTTTATCTGATCGTTTTCAATAATATGTTACAGTAATAAAATAAATAAATGGAACTCACTTCTGTGTAAGCAATTATTGTTACCCAAAACGTTTTGCTCGGCCTTGGAATACTAAGTGTGCCCCATAAGAACACCATCAATGGTAAAGGGAGTGATAGGATAGTAGCTGATTGTATCTGTCAAGTTATATTTGTGGTCAATAACCAGAAAAATATATAAAATAGATTCTTAAATAATTGGTTTTGTATAATAGTAATTGTGGAATACCTGATTGATGAATATCATGAAATAACAAACGATGTCTGTGTGAGCCAAAATGGCATACCAAACAGCGAAGAAGAATCGGAAAATTGTCGGCTGGTCTCCTGCGAATGTCTCATCATCGTATTCCTCGATTGGTGTTGTAGACTCACTAAAATAAATAAAAATCAATATAAGACATGTTCAAACCATATTAAATTGTGTAATTACATAAATACAGTGTAAAATTGATTCAAAATTGAAAAATAGACATAAAAACTAATTTACCTTTATCACCTAAAATAATCAAAAGGTGCAAAATACAAAGAAAATTTTAAATAAATAAAATATGCAAACTACACGTAGTTATTACACATATCATTTGTTAAAAAATACAATAAGCATGCCTAGAATTAAAGGATGAAAACTAGAATTGAAATTTGAAGTATTATGATGTCTGGTAGAATGGTGAAAAAATACACATAGATATCAATGGATACAGTTTTAAAGATTTGTAGTTTTACATTGCATGAAGAAAAAGTAAAGGAATAAAAAACATGAAAGCTACATGCATACACCGAATACTTAAGACATAACATAGCAAAGCACCATCCAACACTGTAGAATCATTGACTATTCTTAATGTTTACTATAAAATGAGATAATTAGACAGTTTTCAAGGAAAATAATACATTAATTAGTGTCTCTGCCATGGTATGTCTGAACACATCAACAGTTTCGGTATAACCTGGTGGATGGCATGGAGTAGACGCTCGATTGTCTGATAAGCTTGAACTTTGGTGATCCACCGGGAGAATTGAGATCCAGACCGCGCTCCAGACTAGGTGCGAGTATCCTTATCTCCGGCACACTCAGTTCACTCTCTTTGCGTCTGAAATATCTTGTGCGTTGTACTCTACTCGCTTGCTCCTAAGCACTTTATTCATCACATAACATGTGTTGTGTACAACAAGCAATGTGTATATTGTACTAATTGTATTCAAATTGATTGTTCACCACAACCAAATTAGAATTATGTTGAAGTGCGGCATCGGTAATCATTTTACATTCTAATTTCACACTATGAGCATCATATTATACATATGCAATGCTGTCTACAACCGTGCACTAGTGAATTAACTTATACATCATAGATTATATCATTTCAAATTTTTACATTTCATCAAGAAAATATTATAACCTGAGTAACTTGTGAAAACACCATCAATTTTTTAGTTGACATGATCTAATGAAAAATGATTTAAAATCTTATGTCAAAAAAACTGTTAAGAATGTTAAGAAAATATTACTATCATTGACAAACCTTTTCTTTGTGAATAACGCTGAACTAGAAGAGGCTTCTAGATTTTGCTGGTCGAACGTATTGGATTCAGACAACCTGCATGCATATATTATAAAACTACTTAGCGAAATAATAATAAATTTGTAATGCAACATAATACTCTATATAGTCACTATTCTTCTAACTCAAACTACACTACTTTTGATCTATGAGTTTCATTACCAAATCTTCACTGTACCATTTCTTTGAACTTGGATGAAACATAAGTTGTTGCAGGCTGAATTTACAATATTATCTAGATAGTACTAATTCTTATACCAGTTACAACAAAATAAAATGTATTTCTAGTACAGCAACTCGACATTAATGCGCATTTCATTTTGCAATTAACAAATATGATAGGATGAATGAAAAAAAGAACCATTATAAGCCCGATTCAAATGTAATACAATCATAAAAAAATAATTATTTTAGTTGCCTTTATTCCAAAAAAATTGCAAATGAAACATATGGAAACATGCGTATGCAGTTGAATGCAATAGCTTTTCTTAAATATGTAGGAATTGTTCCTTGGCCCCTACTGGAGATGCAATATCAAGCTACAATGTTTTAATCATATCAACAAACTTTTTGAAAAATAATGAAAATAACTTAGCCATTCTAAATATCAAATTACGTAGCATGTCTTTATTGGATAATACTAAAATAATACCTTTTAAACATTACTAAATGAAATAACACTACTTTACACACAAAGCAAATTCAATTGTTTAACCAAGTATATATTGTGATAACCAATCTAAAATGTATCTTACCGTGGCTTCTTCAATCTCATCAATGTTGAAGGCAAGGGTTCCCATAATTCTCTTGAACCAGCTCTAATACCAATTCCAAAATCAGGTCGTTCCTACAACAAAGCATAAAAATTGCTATTAAAATATTCTTATAATAATAAAGAAAGTACAAAAAATATTTTTACCTTAAGTAAAATCTTTTCTTTCACGAGAACCTTGGCGACATAACGATAGTCCCGTGAAAATTTGTTTAACCATCGTGTTAAACTTATAAGGAAGCTTTCGATAAAAGCCCATGCAAACAGGGCGTATTTGCAAAACTTATTCCATAGTGTTTCTTTAGCTATAATAAAATAAATATAAATAATTAACAAACTCACAAAAAGAGATATCAATGGCAAGAAATATATTTAAAGTTGAGCACTTAACATTGTGGTATATTAAAAAAAATATATAAATATTTAATATAAACACATACCAGATATAACGCTATCGGATTTAGGTGAGCCCAAGGGATGGTCAGATTGATCATAATCATCTCCATCATCTGGTATTCGGACCTGAAGATTTTCAGCTGCAACTTCTGAGCCCTATAGCAAATAATCACTAATAAATTTATATTCAGTTGTATGATCAGTTGTCAAAATCAAATCAAAGTTGATAAAAGTTTCTTTATCACAATAAAATCAATCGAAGTTGATAAAAGTTTCTTTATCACAATATTTAAAATACATAATATACATTGAACATACAAACATATATCAAGAGAAAAAGACAAAAAAATATTATGTTTAAATATTAAAAGAGTTATTTATAATTCAATATAGTTATTCGTAATTCAAAAAAAATATATATTATATGATGATATACAACATATGCCAATATCCATTTATAGTTAATTTATTTTAAACATTTTTTGAAAGACACAAACACAACATTAATTATTTTTCAATATGTGTTTGGGTGTAAAACTTACAAATGGTTTTCCACTACACATGTTCTAACTAGTAATTTCTCACCTGCTTTTTGAACACAAATCCTGATAAGTTTTATGAATATACCAAATATAAAAATAGAAACATTTAATGATAAACAGCTAAAACAAGCATAAATTATTAATAAAGCTAGATGTAAGATAATAAGCTTTAAATATTATTAAGAAGAAGAATTAAATTGCAGAAATAAAATTTAAAATAAATAGATGAGTTGAACTAGAGTAACATAGTAAGTGAAAATATCACATATTATAATCTATGTTTAAATAAATATCTGAATATTTATCATACATTATAGTGTATGTGTATAATTTTTTTCATCTTCGTTAAAAATATTCAAGGCTTGGTTAAAGTATTGGCGGGAAGCAGAAGGAAAATAAAACCATAGAATGTAAAAGCAAGCACAAAGCGTCAGTATAATGGAAAAATTCACCAAGATGCTTGACTTCATTCTGAGATAAAACAAATTGAATTAAAAATATTTTAAATAATATCTGCTTACGTACTTAATAATAATATGTAGTATTAAAAGATATTTTAAAGATTTTATCTTTTTCTCTGACAGAAAATGTTGAAACATAAGCGATAAATCATTACCAGAGCCATGATGTACTATGATGCAGAGGGTCATGTTAAGGGACATCGTAAGGTGGCGGCAAACCTATTAAATCAAACTGGAACCTTTATTGCTATAAAACAAAGTGAAATTTCGAAAATTTGCATCTACTTTACTACTAGGTAAACTTTTTCAGTATACTGAGGATACAAAATAAATAATAATAAAGCCAAAGTATAAAAACAGATAAAAGCATGCTTTATATGTGCATACACACACACACACA
>JAPMAF010001445.1:0-11068 GCA_026537445.1 Silvatares holzenthali
TATATATGTGTGTGTGTGTGTATATTATTGAATGCAATTTTTTATTCTTTTGTTTTTTTTTTAAATATATTTCAAACATATATTTTAAAATCAGAATCGAAAAAATGTATTTAAAATTATCATTTTCCTCTCCGGCGGGATTCGAACCAGCAATCTCCAGCGTTCCTCCAACGCCTTAGTCAAGTGTCTCAACCACGAGCCGGATAATAGTTAAATTCAGTCATCATTCATCAATAATTCTTATATGATCTCCTTATCTTAGATAAGCTTTCATAGTGCATCTTTACACCAGGTTTTAAATTCACAGATACATTTGTAGCGCCAACTTAATCTGCAAGTTTTTTAATGTTTTGCCATCCTCTTCTTTACGACTTTATTTACTAAATCGAGAACACATCAAAGACGAAAATATGGAAAATAGCTTTGGATGTTTAATCCTACCAGAATAGAGGATTTCACATTTAAACATTCATGTTTATTTTCTCACGTTGAAATAAACATTAATTTTATAATATTTGATTATTTTCCCAAAGTTAGATATTTTTAATTTTGCATACTTGACGTGTAGGGTTTTTCAAAGCTTTTATATCCATTTTCCACTCTCGTGAGTGTAAATAATTTGGATAATCCCACATTTAAAACCTTTTAAAAATATGAACACATTTTAAAATGTTTTTAATTGCTAATGTTTTGTAAAATGTCTCGTGTAAACCGTCTCGAGAGATGACATCTACTGCCTCTGCTGAAGATTTTTCCCTTGAAAGCCTTTTCTTTTGAGATATTATCAGCCTTATGCCGCATTGTTTCCAAGTATAACATGTTAACGTTACTTTAACGTGTTTTGTTGTCGGTTTACAATGAGGCGCGAATAATGCTTTAATGTTTTTATTTGATTCATAACAAACACACATTATTAAAATAATGTAGGCATTATAATAGATAATAATACACATCAATGATCATATTACGTTCCATATCATTCAATGAAGCCCACACTACTGTACCACCATTGATGCAATTAGATATAGCGTTAATATAATACTGCTTTTACGTTTTTCTTTATCACAACCTCATATCAAATCGAATCAAATCAGTTTATTTATAAAACGCCATTTAGTAAAATAGTTTCATCTCAAGAGCGCTGTACATATTGTACTTATTTATTAATAAAAATTTTCATAAACTGACTACTTTCACGAATGTCTTTGAATATTCAAAGGTATTCGTGAGCACCATCACGCCGCTTCTCTGATTGCCACACCACTACTTTCTGATATACATCTCTTACCTCGTCCATGTTTATACATCTCCTTATACATAATCTGCAATTTTTACGACTACGAATAGAGCTATCGATTGATATTGGGTTAATCTGATCATGTCATGATTTTCTTTTACAGGCCCTTTGTTACATACTAACATACATTGGCATAGTAAATTTTTCATACTAATCTCCCGGTATTGATTTGCTCGACATGCCCAAACCACTAAATTAGTTTCGCACCAGTATTTCTTTCCTTGTATTTGTATTCCTTACTTTGTCATATACTATTCTACAACGTATTCTTCAAAGAGATCTCATTTCAAGAGCATTTATTCTACTTTCATTCCTTCTCTGTCTACCTCTAGCTACCAATTTTCAAATTCACACTTTTAGTATTTGATGTATTAATTTATTATTTTATCTTTGTTACAGATTCTTCTACTTGTACCACTTCTCCTTTTACGCGTACCACTATCGCTTCAACGGGCAGTACAGCAGTCTGGCTCTCGTAACTTCGTGGCTTTTCATACAGGTAAGTTAAGGTTAAATTATTATAATATACTTTTAAAGGGGAATTTGGACAAGGTGCAACGAAAACGACTTCAAATCAGTTGGTCAGAGAATATTTGTAGTCATGATTTATAAGATACGATAAGTTTAGTAGAAGAAGGATGAAAGCAGAATAAATGCAGTAGCGATGAGATCTTTCGAAGAGTGTGCGCAAAGACTCTGGGTGATAGGATAAGAAATAAAAATATCAGAGAACAATGTAAATTAAATGTAACCCTCATAAAAAATAATATTTGGCTCCTTGAGATAGTTTGGATATGCCGAGCGAATTGCGAGTGAATGAATAGTAATACAGATATATTATGCGAATATATGGTAAGCAACTTCTTAAAAAATACTTTTTTATGCTGTATTTTTTATTTTTAAGAGACATAGAGAAATAAATGAAATAATAAATGTATTAAGAGATGTGTAAACATTATGGGAACCAGAAATATATATCAGGACAATAAACGTGGCACTTCTTTAATTTTATGTACTTACTTTAATTTTATTTGCTGTCGACATGTGTTTCACCTTTATGTCTATTCATTGTCTATACTATTTCTATATATCATATTCCCCTCGCTAATTGTGCTTTGTGTTGTGAAGAAGAGTTAGTGTGAGCGCATCAGCTCCATTTTCGTTATTTAAAATGGCAACAATCTTCTGTGACAGAAACTAAATTATTAAAAAAGTTTGTACTTTGTACATGTTTCAATCATTTACGAACCATTTTCAATTACTTATATTAATCATTTAAAACTTCAATTTTGTTCACATAATTTTTTAAGAATGGTCCGTTATTATTATTAATATGGATAACATATACAAAATGCCTGAAGGGCGCTGTAAGAATTGAAATATGTAGAAAGACAAATAAAATAATTGTTTTCACATTTTCTTCGGTTACTTTCAGTTTCTCCATTTTGATTAAATTCTATTTAAGTTTTTTTGTCTTTTTTTTGTTTTTTTAAATTTATTTAATTAATTCAACATAATTTGAACGAGTGCTGGCCATGATCCTTCGTGATCATGACCAGCATACGGTCGAAACATTTTGGATTAATTAAATAAAGTCTAGTAGTTAATTAAAAAAAATAAAATTAATTTTTTATTATTTTTATTATAATAAAAATAAAAATAAATATTTAAAAATCGGTATTTTTCTGAATTGGCTCAAAGTTACCACTGATAAGTTAACTATATGAGTGAAACCAACATAGAAAACTCATCTCTTTTTGGTTTTGGGTATGAGATGGGAACGTTCTCTCTGATCATATTTTATAAGTGCCCTATTTTGATTAGTCCTAGTTTAGTTAGTGATATCGCCCATTAAAGGGTGTTGTAGAAATCTTTGGGGCTATAATTGTTTTAATACGCTTATATTATTCGCGTATTTCTGTAATTTTTTTATTGATTTCGTTACCTAAGGGAGAGCCGAAGGTTTATTTTTATTTAAAAAGGGGACGGTTGACCAAATAAGATACTTTTCTCTTGTTGCTCATTATTCTAAAATACTTGAAATCAATGCATTGGAATTCATCAGCAAATCACTACCGTATAATGTTATGTTTTTATACATTTTTTTTACATTTTTCGGCCCTCTTCTCTCGTTTCGCTTCAACGCGCTGTCTACACGACTGTGCAAAATAAAATGAATATTTTTGTATCTGCAAACATGGAGACCATCCATCACGGCTAGATCGCTCTGCTCCGCCCTTCTCCGTCCTTGTTCCTTGTGGGATGGAATGCCCTTTAACCCGATTCTCGGCGAGAACATTATTTATTTCCTTACCTGTTGGATGTTAGATCCTACTTGCCGGCTGGTGTCCATACGACCAGCAGCCGTGAAACTCGAGTCGTGACGTATAGCTCAAAAGTCACAAGTCTCTGTTTATATTTTCTCACTTTTCTTCCCTCCACTATATTTCCGCTTTCTAAGTGTCTCATCCTTTTGGAAGCATATATAATTTTGATAATGTATTCCGTAGAAAATCGACAATATTTTCCCACGTGTTTTGTTTTTTTTCTGTGTATATGTATGTAGCGATGACACCAGAAATAAGCACGTCCTTCTCAGCGGTTAGCAAGGAACTCTCACGTTGATACACTAGCGTAGTATTCGATTGTCCTTCTCAACTTGTCCGTAGTGTACTACCCATAGAATGTATGACGTATGATATCGCCGTCCTCTCGGCATTTCTGCGCATCGTCCGGTACTACTTTCACGGCACAAAACTATTTAAGGCTCTCCGGGACATAAACATAAAAATAAATAGGGTCGCGAACGCGGCAACTTTCGGACCCCGGTAACAAAGTTAGTATCCCGTGAAATATTCCGCTGTCTTTTTTGACTTATTGCTCCTGGCTGGATTATGATGTCCCGAAATCTTATTACCCGGCCGCCCTTGCGGAGAGGCCCATTCGTTTCACAACTCTTCCATATGTCACGCTTTATATCGTCACTCGTATTTCCCAACTATCGCGGCTCACCATTACCGCCTACATGACGTGTAAGTTCTTATCATCTCAAATGTTTCAATGAAGAAAATTCTGGACTCTCATGAAACAGATCTAAAGCATTCTTATATGTACAATATTGTACATCGTGGGAGAAGAAATGTGAATGCCACGCTGTGTGAAAATAAAAAATATACAAATATTATTTTGATTCCTCTTTTCCTTGAACCTCTGTTTGTATTAAATTTGATTTGAGTAGAAATATTTTTTACTTATGTTTTATCTATCCATTTTATCCGCTCTCTTCCTTTGGGCATTTTTCAATTGAAGGTTGGCTAATATCATTTCAAACTATAAGAAAGCCTGAGCCTTACTATAAGCCAAACTATAAGAAAGCCTGAAAGATACTTACTATAAGCCAAGAGCCTTACCATAAGCCAAACTATAAGAAAGCCTTACTAGTAGTAGCACAGACACTTTCAAGATACTTAACCATTGCCTCTAAAATAGAATGCTTCTTTGCGCCCGATTTTTATCTTTCTGTTATTAATTGTGTATTTGTTATCTTTCTATTGTTAATTGTCGTACGGAGAACATCTGAATCCTGGAAAAGTCCAGCTACTTCAATTTTCCCATGTAGGATTTCATAATCGTATCTCTGCGTATCCAAGAAATCTCCAGCTTCCTCCTTCTACACAAGCACATATCAAACGCCTCAAGATAATTCATAGTAGTGCCCTTTCAAGTCAAACATTTCACACTATATTGCAAAAAACCGACAGCACATGGATCTTATGCGGGACCTGAGTCCCTGTGCACACCAAATTCTTCATATTTCCTTTGAACGGAGTTTTTTATCAATTGATTCTGGTTCTGATTTCAGAGCTCAACTTTTATTACCCGTAAGACTGATCTTGATTCTCGTAAATTTCGTCTTCTGAATGTTATTTGTCAGTTTAAAAGGGTTATTCGGATCATTGGTTGGCATTATTTGTTAGTATATTTGAATATTATTGCCATTAACTTAAATTCTTTTGTCTAATTCGTCTAAAGTTTCCCGGAAGATTATCTCCGCCTTTGTTCGCAAAAATGACAAATTAATAGAATATTGAAGTTATTTTTCACTCATTTAATTAATATTTTGTTGCTACATTCAGCTATTCTATGCGCAAGCTAAACGACGAAAGGGGCGCGTACCAAAACTCCCCCTTGTGTCGCGGATGCTTTTTCTTTATTTATTTTGCCTTTCTTACTTCCCTGGTCGTATCGTGGGTACGAGTACTTCTGCGCTACTGAGGTCTCCACCGAAACATCTGAGCCACGAGAAATACTGCTTTGCGGGTTGCTTTTTGCGTTATTTATGTTATATCCCCGAGCTTTGTCTGCGACTAAGACTTTTAGCGAGTCCCTACCGCGTGTGCGGCCCGGTGTAGCGCGACCGCGTACTTACCGGCTAACGCCTTCACCAAAGTTCTCTGCAGCGTGACAGACACTTAAACATGCATATAAAGACTTCGAGAATAGCTGTGCACTCGACTACATTCGTGTGATGATTCTCTTACATATAACTTAAGCCACGCCATTTAAAACCAAGTTTCTCACGACGTTAGTTCCTTTTTCAACTCGTTGAATGAGATACGAAACCATTCCCCAGTTTATTTAACGTTTGAGAGTGCATTCATCAGATGGATACATAAATCCAAGTACTTACATCGAAAATAAGTCATAACTTCACTATTGATCCGTCATCTTTTATTATTAGAATACAGCTAGGTATAGATAGCAACTCGAATAGGGAATAAAAACATTATCAGTTTTGTTACACCCATTATAAAACTGGGAATTTTCGTAACGCAGGCTATAGCCACAATGATCTTGTAACAATGAAAGGGGATTTAAGGTGAACATGGAAAAGATCTAATTTCACTTCAAATTTTAAATACCCCAAGTACAACATTTTGCACTGGGGTCTCTAAGATTGTCATAATTTTTGTTACGTATTTCTTTCACAGGTATCGAGGCGGAATCAATTAAATCTCTAAATAAGTACCGTTGTTGACTTCATGACAAATGAGACCATGGCCGAGAAGAAGTTGGCATTGAAATAACAATGCCCAGTTTCTATAAGATTTTGCCACAACTGAGATATAGTGATGAGAATTGCCATTTATATCAAACTATCTGTTGTCTTTGTAATTATTTCTTTGTCACAAACCGCGTTTCTTTATTTTGTGGATAATTCTTACTAGTGCTTCACATCCAGGCAAAAGTGCGTTGGAGAAATCGAGGCGGAAGAATCATGTAGTGCAGTCAATGGCGGTTCTTAATATTCCATGGTGACTATGCGTAGGCATCAGGTACCGACCGGCTTCAAAACCAAAAGTAAAATAATAATATCTCTATAGTACAATCTTCCTCTTCTATGCCCCTTGTGACCTCTTATTTTGAACCATTTTTTTTTATTAGTTCTTAGATATTTTTCTGTGTTTAAGGGAGTAAGTAGCCGACGAAAGATACGAAAATTGGGCTACCTCTGATGACCTGAAATGTGATACTAACATGAGGACGGTAAACCCTTAAAACTGTTCGGTTATGTGATGGGATTTTCTCTCCGTCTATCATTTATAGCAAAGTGATACTAAATATGCTTTGCAATGCAAGTTTTTTAATAATCATGGGTAATTTTTTTTTCAAAGAATGACAGACGGTTTTCGGTTTTTTCTCATCTTATACTACACATGAGACATCACGATACCACCATCTGTCTAGACCTGCAACGTTCAGTGCGGTTGTACATGAAAATGCTGTGTAGCAGTAGGAGGAGAGAAAGAAAACCTTGCCATTCAGTCCTAGTCTTCAAGGATAAATTCATTTCACGCGGCGTACAATACTAAACGGTAGTATTGTTCCAAGGCGATACAAGATCTACCACTCTTTTGCCTGTCCAGGGTGAATACGCACTTTTATTATTTTTGATTTTCCAAATGTATTTCATATGTATTTATTTTTTAATCTGAATCAAAAAATGGGTTTTTATTCTTTTTTCTCCGGCGGAATTCAAACCCGCGACCTCTCCAACGTTCCTCCAACGCTTTAGAAAAGTGTTCTAACCACTAGACCACGATGCCGACAAATGTGGTTATATGTGCAATGTCTGTTTATAAAAGAAATAAAAAAACACTGAACGGCGGTATTGTTCCATGCCGATATTACGAGTTCTATAGTCTACCAGCGCAGAGTATATTTTTAAATTCAATACTTTTTTCGACGGGAAATTCGTTACTTTTCAATTCATTGTATCCACTGTGCTACAAAGATCGATAAAACGGTCTCCAACTACTGTACCTCATTTTAATTTCGAAATATTTCATATACGCTTTCTTCACATGGCACCCGAGAGGATTGAGTGAAATACGAGTGTACCGATTCGGCATGGAAAACTTTTACGAATTCTCATTGAAATTATTATCGTTCTGTTTTGTACTATTTTGATCATTTGGAATTCGAACAATGACGCCGAGTTTCCTGCGCCGGAAACTGCCACTGAAATTCAAATTTACAGTCCTAAGTGTTCCTTCCTCCCAATATCCTCCACATCTACACCTCCCTCGTCACCATTTTACTACATCAATTCCCATTTCAAACGTTTTCTCCGTTTGCGTCGGACCGATTTACCGAAGTATTAAATATAAAGTCCTTCTACAATGAAGTGTTCTTATGAATGTACTCTATTTGAAATAAATATTATTTTAATTTTGTTATAGATTATTTTTAGTTACTTTGTGGTTCATCGTGTATTAATAAAACACTTTTTATGATCTGGTTTGTTTTAAAACCACACGTATTTAATTGTTATTCTACATGTTTCATACATATTCTACACGTGGTCATACACTGATCAATTTTAAAAATAACAATTTTCCTCAGAAATGGTCAGCGTATCATCGAAACGTATGGACCAATTATTAAATATATGTGGTTTTCAAACAAAGCAAAAAATATGTCTTTAAAAGTATTTTAATATTTTTGTTTAAATGTATTTTTATCAATTACTTTAACGTTATTGTATTGAGAGATCAAACCAGTAATATACCACACATTAAGTTAGTGCTTATTATTTTTTAATATTTTATTAGCCTATCGAATGAGCAATTTCAGCGTTTGAGAAAAATAACCTTTATGGACCTGTAAATGAAATGAGAGTGTTAACACCTCAGATATGTTGTGAGCTATTCAACTTATTTGTATTAATATGGTTCAATAATTTAGGAAATTTGCAGTCTCTATCAAACTATTCTTGAGTGAGTGCACCCAAAGTTTCTATACTCAACTTAATTCAAGATCTATTCAATCTGCAACAGCATCTATTTTTAACATAATTCCTTTTGGAATTTTAACATTCAACTCCCTATATTCTTTGAGATTATTGCATCTGATGCAGTACTTTACTTTCCCTCTTAGGGGATGAATACACAACCTATAATTTTTAGTAGTATATTTCTGCTTCAATCAATTTTTACACACATTTTTACATTATCTTTATTAGTTGTCTGTAGCGAGAGCTCTGCGAATTTTCAATGATTTACGTAGAGACATTGATACATTCCAGTCGCCCTTAACCCCACGTTACCTGTAAATTCATTTTCTTTTTAGATCAGGTAGTTAGTCTTGCATACTCGTATATGTATTTTTACCAATATTTATATATCTTTCTCAATTAATTATAACTACTGCCATAGTTAATAATGAATATTGGTAAGACAATATTATAAAGTGCATAAAAATGGTACGTTCAAGATTGATAGCAGTAGACTCAAATGAAAATGTTTTTTCCATATTCTTTAATTTTGAAGTGCGACGTTTTTAAAAAGCCAATGTAGTGTAGTGTGTATTGAAGGTGAGGTGTACATATAACGGTAAGTTCCCCTCGTGCATGCAGTCAAAGGATGCTTTTAGTCCCAGTAATACATATTTTTATCGAATTTAGAACCACTTCTCCAGTCGGTCGTGCAGGCTGGGGTTCATTTTTTTCAAGAAACTTTTTTCTGCAGACGATGCCGGTGCCTTGCTCTTTCCCTATCCGGATAGTTGTGTCCTGCCCGCTGTGTTTTTAATTTGTACTCCCACAACTCTGGCGGTGTTTCAGTATGCAAATGGCGTGTTTGCCGGTTATTATCTGTACAGAATCGTGGACCATTTTTCACTTGTCGTCCCGCGCTGCTCATACCATTTATTTTAACCCCTTTTTACCCAAGTGCACTTACATATATACCGATTTGATCTGTGTGTACTATTATCATTACCAACGAATTTTTTCTTGCCATAAATTGTTTCAACAAATTTTGTCAGATCAGATATTGTAGAATATATTAGAGTATATTATTTGTGGTCTTGTAGAATATATTGTTTGTGGTCTTCGATCCATCTCCCAAAGATGTGCAGAAAGAACGTGAACGATAGAAGAAATATCAGAGAAGAATGCTAATTAAAAGTAATAATCACGGATACATTGAAAGTCGGATGTTTGAGATGGTTTGGACGTGTCGAAAGAATGGTAAATAAAAGAATAATAAAACAGATTTACATTGCGAATTTGAGTTTAAGAGCAGTACGGGGAAGATGTATAAAAACTTGTATGATGAGATGTATGAATATGGAGGAAGCAAGAAGTGTTTGTCAAGATAGAAACAGGTGGCGCTCCATTCTCTCTGCCTACTCCATCTTCCTCCTAAAGGCACAATTGTAATTCGCCCTACGTCACTCATTACCCATTTAATTAAATTTATTGAAACTCAATATTATATTGTAAGAAGTAAGAAAAATGTATGTTGTTATCCTGCTTTCAAAAATATACAACGATAAAGAAAATGTGAAACAAAAAAAACATTTTCGTTATTCATTTACTTAAGATTACAGAAAAACAGATCGACATCTACCGATCTAAAGCGGAATCTACTCTGATACACAAGAAAATAATATACAAGTAACTTTGCGAAATCACGACTAAAGACAATTAAACCACCCGGGTAGTTTTTGGAAAAGTTTTTGGCAGTTTCAATATCTTGAGGATTCATTTAATCTTATGCTATTCTAATCCATCGGTAAAGTGAGTTTAAAAATCGATTTAGTCACTCGTTTAGTCATATGTAGGAGAAAATTTAAGTACATTAACAGCCTAGCAATAAGTCATATTAAAATATTCTTATTTCATAGGCAATTAACGTCTATTTTATATCCTTGCTCATTGCAACAACAATCAAATCATTTTTATATTATAATGTTAAGTATTTGTTTATAGTTTAGAATTCGTGAATTAAAAAAAAGAATTGTTATTATTATATGTATGTACACCATTTAATTGTACATTGGCACTGTAAGTTACATGTTTTAGTATTGAAATACTTTAACATGTGATTTTTTTATGTATACTTAACTGCTCGTATCATATGCTTAAGTATAATACGAGTAACGGTCAAAAACTACTAATGTTATTAGAATAAAATTGTCATTTAAAGGGTTGGTCTTTCTAAATGGAATCCGCCTAATACGTCTCTGTTTCGTTCGATATATTTATACCAGGGGTCAGCCAGGAAGCCCTCTAGTAATTTATATGGCCAGACAGCCCCTAACTGTAAGAGCCGTGTGAAGCATATATGATATTGGCAATAATAACGTCACCAGATGATTACCATTTGATGCTGTGGGATAGCGCTTCTGTAATAAGTATCGACTATTTTGCATACGTCCGCTTAGTCCCAATAATAATAATAATAATAATAATAATAATAATAA
>JAPMAF010001446.1:0-11067 GCA_026537445.1 Silvatares holzenthali
TGTAAATTTATCGACTTTTGTCTGCAAATTTGTGAGCTAATAGTAAAACTTATTAATAAATCATAATCATTGGAAATATTATAAAATAATGACGGCTGATTAAGAAAAATAAAAAAATATCTGTACAGTGTAGATCATTTGCGTTTATTAACTTTTTCACTTAATATATATTTTTTTTTTGTTTGTTCACACGTTTGATTTGATTTAAAGTATTTTTAAATTTATTTTAAAATATTCCTTCTTTAATAAGATTTTAATTAATTAATTAAGAGAATCTTAAAGAATTCTTAATTAATTAAGAATCTTCTTAAAGAAGAAAGATTAATTAAAGAAGGTAATGTGAGGAACCTTAATCCGGCGCGTGTATGACGAGATGTAGGAATGCAGAGGAAGCTAGAGATGTGTGTCAGGATAGAACTAATTGGCGCTCTATTCTCTCTGCCTACCCCTATCGGGAAAAGGCGTGATGTTGTGTATGTATGTATGTATTTTACAATATTGATGCAATACCCGCTTTAATACATTTTTGAGTTAAGGGTAGGTTTTTATTAATAGTGTAATTCACAATTTAAATTTATTCTACTTCATGTTCATTACTTTCAGTATATATGTGTATCCACATTACCTCAATCAGTCTTCGTGATTTGCCTGAGAAAATTCTGACCATTATAATCAAATTATTTCATGCTTAGGGATCGTCAAATATGAGTAGAATATTTTACCTTGCGAGTTTCATTATCATTATCAACTTAATTTATGTGAATTTATGAGTCCAGTAACTCACTGTAATGCTCCAAATTTACTGCATATGTTCATGATATTGCCCTATTTGGTTAAAGATTATTAAATTGTACAATGTATTAGTGAAATATCAGCGGGTAACAGACTAAAAGAATTGGATTGTTGTTACCATAGAAATATTCATAGAATTATGCTTTTATTTATTGTCTACACGCAAACTAAATAATTCTAAAGTTTAACTATTAATCACAATCATATATGAAATGAATTGTTTCACCGGAGGAGATCAACTATTAAAGGATGTCCCAGAGAAAAAACATCTTCCTTCAAGATTGGGTAGTCTAGAATAATTGACAAAATATGATCTTAAAAAATCAGCCCAAACCGGACTGTATGAATTGCATGATCAGGGAATACCGCAATCGTAAAGTGAAGTGAAAATTAGCACTATCTTCCAAACTAAACCATGTGTTCGAAAATCGTACAATTCATTTCATCACATTAATCGCCCATGACTGTTTATACTTTCCTAGCATCATCTTTGGAGGAAAACAGTTGAATCATACCTTCAGTTCAAGATCCTTGTAAACAGTAACGCATTTGAAATGCATTCTATTCCTACGAAACAGATGTGGGTTTTCGTTACTCTTTTGAAAGTAACACGCTCCCTAACAGTGATGATATACTTGGAGTGTTACTCTCGGGCAATCTGAAGCACTACGATGCCATAGAAACTAGAGTTAAATTAGCGTCTAAAAAGCTGGTGTGTTGTGTAGATTTCGGAGATTCTCTTCTGGGTCCAACTTACTTCATTCTATACATAAGGCAGGTGCGTCACACAATTGAGTTTGGTAGTCATTTCTGCTCTGAAACACACAAATATCTAAAGAATCTCCTCGACTCTGTGCAGAGACGTGCGGTTCATTTAATAAATAATCCAGCACTTACTGCTTGCCTTCAACCGTTAGAGCACAGAAGAAATGTCGAGATGATTTGCTTGTTTTACCGATATTTTCATTGAAGATGCTCTTGGGAACTGGCATCACTGATTCCTCGGGCTGCTGTGTTTGGTAGAGCTATACGTTTTGAGAACGCCCGTCACCACTTCACAGTTGATATTGAGTGCATAAGAACAAATGAATTCTCTAAGTCTGTCTTGTGTGAGACGGCCTGGCTGTGGAATGACCTTCCGTCGTCTGTGTTTCCTCCTACTTATAACATCGGCCTCAAGTCCTGTGTTGATTCTACTCTATCCCTAAGTCTTCCTCATCTCACATAGTGTCAAATGATGTTGTAGGTCTGCTTCGGTGGTATCTTATATGCGGAAATACTTAAAAAAACTCCAAATACTCGTATGTCTAAAGCCATGGAAAATGAACTTAATTTCATTCAGATGTCTTGGAAATCTTACAGTTCACTTACTGTTGTTTAATAATCAAATTTTTTTTTTAATCCTATGCGTAGTCTTTGTGTTTGAGTTGTTGAGTTAGTTAAGCAAATGTATCTTGAAAATACGCTGCATAATACCTCTTTAAATGTTCAATTCTTAAGTACGATGCCGAATAGATATTCTCAAACATCCATCATTATTTCTATAAATGAACGTTTTCATTTCTTTGTCTAATTCCACTATTTTTCAGAGTGCTCTGCGCGTTCCGAATCTCAGTTCCAAACTTTCTTACTAGTAGCAGTTTATTTTTTAATATTGCAAAATACTGATAAAATCCAACCATTTTTTCATTTAATAACCTGGAAGAACAAGTTCTGATATCAGTATTTTTCTAAGAATCTTCGATTTTTTTCTATCATTTTCTTTACGGTTGATATATTTAAAATATTTTGTTACGGCAGTTAACTTTCGTTATGGCAAAAACATTTTTAACAAGGAGAATTCTCTGTTGTGCCAAATATTATTTTTCTAATAATAGCAAACTGTTTGTCATCGAACTGAACTAAACAATGCTTGACTATCAGATCATAAGAGTTGAAATGGCGAAATTTATATTTTTCCGTGCTTCCTGAGACATCCTTTATATAAATTCAATTTTAAAACACACAATACAAGCTCATTCTCTTTAGATCTACATTTATTTATTATTTTCTGTTTTTATGATAGACAAAGCAAAAGAATACTTCGTAATACGTAAATAGTTAAAACACTAATTATATGGTAGTTAGTTTGGAAAAGTGAAAATATGTGATATATTTAATACTACTCGACATCTACCAGCTAGATATACGAAACCTTAACTGAAGCGGATCGTTGGTGCTATAGATATAACTATATTTGTAAAACCTGACAGTGCAAATCATTAAGATAGCAAATCTTAGTTGGGTGGGCCATATATTGAAAATGAATGATAACTACATTGTGCCTAACTATCAAATAACCGCAAAGACTCAGAAGTGTTGGAAGATCAAAGCTAGAGTGAATGGACAGTCTTAATAAGGATGCAGTAGTGCTGGGCCTGAGTGGATGGAGAACGGTAGCCATGAATAGAATGGAGTGAAGAAAATTCCTTGACTCAACCAGGGCTGTCGAGCTTATGCTGATAATGATGACATCTGCCAGCACGGCTGTCAAAGTTCTATCATCGCTATTGGTACACCTATATATGTGAATTACACATAGGTTTCTTAAGGTTTACTTTCAACCAAATTTAGAAGACTATTTAATTGTATTGATACCTCTGGAATTGTTTTCAGCTCCGCGGATCAGGACTATATCTTCGTCATAACGTTCTAGAGCCCTCAGTTTGCTACTTTTTTTATACTACACATGAGACACCATGACGCCACCATCCATCCTGCTGTAACACTGTAACATACTGTACAATTGCACATGTAAATGCTGTGTAGCAGACATAGGAGAGATTGAAAACATGGTTATTCAGTTTTAGTTACGAAACATGGATAAATCCACTTCACGTGGCTTACAATACTGAACTATTGTAACGTATTCCTCCAGGACGATACAAAATCTACCACTCGAACCCGCGACCTCCAGCGTTCCTCCAATGCTTTAGTCAAGTGCCTATAACCACTCGACCACGAGACCGACAAATTAATTAATTTGTTTCTTTTTGTCAATATGCCACTTATATTTTAACTGAGTTCAACGCATTTTACTTAAAAAATTTATTAAAAAAAAATATATTTCAAAAACATATCTTCTATTCATAGTTTTATTTTCCGCACTTATTTCGATATTTTTTTCGACTCCAAATTAAATTTATATAATTATTCTTGTATTTTATAACAAAAAAAAGGTGTTCGCATCATATAATTTTCTTTTAAAATCTATAGGCTTTGAAGTCTTGTACTCAAACGTGCAGTTTCCATTGCCCTACAAGAAAACTGTTTAATTCGCCTGTTTTTTATTAACTTTATGGGCAGATTTGAAAAATATTTCAGCACTATGGAAACCTTCCATCGATTAAAAAGATATTAATTCCTCGTCATTAACCATAAACAACGCCAAACTTTTCACATTAAACTAAACTTTCGCTGTGAATTTTACAGCCTTAATTTTTCAAAAACTTTTAATTAATGTAAACTATGAGTAATACTGATATTACAACCATATCATTGCGATTAAAATATTTTGGTAGTTTGTGTTTTATCGTAACAGATATTTTATACGGCACTTTCAATTTAAGCAATATTATTGCACTTGTGCTTCTACTATGTTACGTTACTTCTTATAATTTTAATATACAGGTATATCTAAAAACGTGAGTACAATTTTAATGTAATAAATTTTGTTAATAACTTTCAATCATAATATAAATAATAAATAATTATTTCTAGTTTCTACTTTATTTTTTACTATAATAAATTAATGGTGTACAAATATTCAAATTCTTTTGATTTGGAAAATGAACGTGTAGTAGCGTAGTGAATGTATCACTGTATCTCAAAGAGCTATGAGTTCCTGATTCTTTAAATGACCGGCAACGCACGCTTAAATCGGCTTCCTCGACAGCTATAGGAAGGGTAACGACGCAACCATAAAACGAACTTCGCTGAACGAGCACTCTAGTTAGCGGGACCTAAGGCCTGGATTGCTCTCCCAGCGTTGGAGCGAAACAGTTCGTCTGAGACGATAATTAGAGGCCGACCAAAAGCAAATCTTTTAAAGTGTGGTGGTGTTAAAACAATCGACAATAATGCAAGTGAGGTAATTTCATGCATCTAGAATCTTCCAAACGCATCGCCCAGAACGGCATACCTCTGGAAGATTCTAGAGGTAGTTCACCTACCTCAGAGAATACAATATTGTCACCGCAATAATCCATTTTAGAAGAGTATTCACTCTCGCCCATATAAAGAGTCGCGTAACACAATATGAAAGAGTTAGATCATCCATTTCCTACCTGAAACAACCGTCTCTCGCCTCGGCTATCTATTCGCACAACGTCTTTTTGGGAACCGACTCCCTCGACCGCGTAATCGTTCGCTGCGACACATTCACCATCCCTATACACTGTCATCTCTACACTGTGTATTCGGTGAATAAAGAACATTGAAAATTACGTCTACTCTCATCATTTATATTAGCAGTGCACCGCACCCGCTAAAAAAGTATCGTTTCCTAAAAAGTGAAAAAAATGTGCAGCGCTCTTGTGTAATAATAATAATGTCATATCGATACTCTACCTCTTTAAGCCAGGTAAAATATAGCGATACATAATTTATCTATTTTAGTAGCTAGTTAAGTTTGTCCGCGCTTCTTTACTATTTCTTATGTCTAAGTATATCTCGCTTTCTTTTACCGCCGATACACAGATTGAAATTCCTAACATTGTTAGCTTTAATTAATTTACCGTAAGAAGGGGCAACCGTCCACAGTAAGAGGGACGACAAACGGCGACATTTTTGAAATAATTAATTTCCAGACTTATGAAGAATTTCCTTTGCTTCAGAAGGGGAAAAATCTAACGATATCTACTATTCCCCGTAATTATAAATATTTCCTTTGTGGAATTAATGACAAGTAAAAATAACACTTTTGTTTCAAAGGATGAAACTAGATAGTTAAAAATGAAATTTACGAAAGCTGTATTTTTTTCTATTATTGTAAGCCTTTATTACTTTTGTTTGATACCATTGTTTTATGCAACAAAGAAGAATTGATTTAAAGTATCCGAATCATATTACTTGTTTTAAGATACTTAAGACAATGTTAAGAGTAAAATCTTAATGATTATTACAAGCATATTTATTTGTAATCTTTTATATTTTATATAAAATTTTTAGGGATATTTTATCGTTGCTAGTGTAGATTTGTCTGCGGTTATATAATGCATCAAATTATTTTGGGTGGTGTACTGTATTTTTAATTCATAACTAGGTACTTGGACATGAACATACTATGGCCTAAAAAGCAATAAAAAACTAAACTATGGTCACTAAATGATTAATTAGGCAAACGGCTTGCTTTGAAATAGAGTGAAAAGATGATATACAAATAATACAGGTTGCGCATGGGATTTATTGTGTGAGAGTTAATGAATTTTTGGGAGTCACGATTGATAGTTGTATATCATTTGACTCCCATATTTTAAACACAGTTCGCTCTGGATTCTATCATTTAAGAGAGCTCAGATCCATCCAAAGATGTCTCCCACGCGATGCCGCAAAGATCCTTCTTAGTGGTGACCCGCCTTGATTACTGCAATGGTTTATTTGCTAGCATTCCTAAGAAACACTGCAGAGTTCAATCAATGTTCAACGCCGCAGCCCGATTATTATTTAACGACACAAAGTTCTGTCACATAACCTCTCTCTTAAAATAACTCCACTGGCTTCGATGTCGCGAGAGAGTAAACTTTATACTATGCTTAATCATCTTTAAGGCACTTCAAGGAATGGCCCCACAATATATCCGTGAGCTCTGTATAATGGAAGACCTAAGTGAAAGGGGATGTTCACTGAAGTCTGCTGCATCGGAGGCCAGGAATAGATTAATTAAACCTATTCTAGCAAATCTGCCAAAATACCGTGACCGAGCTTTTTGTGTGGCTGGACAAACCGACAACGTTGCTGAACTTAGGAGGCAACTGAAAACTATACTCTTCAAAAAGAGTTTTAATAAAGCGCCTTTGAGGTGAAACTCTTTTACTAAGTGGCGATATATAAATAAACGGATTTGATTTGACTTTGAAATAATTTCTGAATCCTGTACAGTACTTCCAACTTCTAAAACTCGTGCTTCACTTTGTCCTTGATTGCATTCCTGCATTCCAGAAGCTTAATTTATCTAAGTATAACTATATACATGTTTTTTATGTATTACTACACAGGAGGTACCACGACACCACCGAGTCTGTAACATTCTGTGCAATTGCACAGAAATGCTGTATAGTAGCAAAAAGAGATAGAATAAACCTGGTAATTCAGTTTTTGTCATGAAACATGGATAAATCCATTTCACGCACAATGCTGAACGATGGTTTTGCTCCAGGGCGATACAAGATCTACTACTCTTTTCCAGTCCAGAGTGAAAACTCATTTTTTTTAAATGCATTTTTGCAATTTTGAATTTTTCTTAGCCACTAGACCACGAGGCCGACATGTGATCATTATTAGGAATAATATTGTATAACACTACACATCTTAGAAAACGCGTCGTGAGTACGCATAGACAAGAACAAAAGATACCGATGATAACCGAACGCATCGTTAAAGCCCATATTCACTCTTGTGCATAATAACTATAGGGTGCAAAATGCAATGCGTAATTCACACCGAAAAAAAGGAGCGTTACGTATTACAAAAGCGCTCAATGACTTTCAATGTCTTAGTATACAACCAAAGATGATTACCGTGTTATTCCGACTGCCCTTGGCTCAGGAACAAGCACCATTTTACTCGCTAACATGAACCACTGCTCTAATCTCATAATGCAGTCAGAGACATTAGCACATTCTTCAGAAAACGTTTGATGTCTCCTTAGGGAAAACAATAGATGTCTTATGAGCATTCTAAGACCCACCACGCATCACTGATCAAAACAGGCATAAATTACAACACGGTTTTTTTAAGCACCCAATCGCGTAGACAAACGAGGAACTAAACGCAGTATATTTTGAGAGTTTGACACGTGTTACGGCCGTTCCTCTCCCTCTTCTTATTTTTTACTGCCAGCAGATGCAAACATTTGTCGCGGCCCTACGAAATAAGTGAAGTGCAGTAAAACAAATAAACCTTTATTGAGTTGCCTTATTATCAACAAAATTTATTTGGGATTTGAAATGTCTTATTCACCAACTCTACCGCGCCATATTCTAAAATAAATTTACGATTTAACATGTCGAGATTCTTAGTGTAGGCTTCGAGTATTTAACTGTACCTTATCTATTCTATTAAATACAATACAGTACACCATCACGTTGTTTCCCCGAAGAGGTAGCCAGAAAGGATCATACCACTCTACCCTGGCATACATCTCTTGCCTCATCTACATTTATACATCTCCTTATACAAATTTATTATTAGTTAATGGATCATTACTAACGCGCTATTTTCGTGAGAAAATCATCTCAAGAACGCTGTACATTGTTACTTAAATATTTTATTAACATTGAATTTACCTTTGTTTAATAAGGAAAACACAGTATTTAAAAACTTGCACTGCACTGAGTTTCTTTGCTTGTGAGAAACAATACACTGTCGACCAGATGTCATAAGAACCGCTGAGTCCTTCCATTTACGATTTCGGCTGTTTACATTTTTGGTACGTCGACATATTGTTATGAAAACTTTCGAAATTGCATTATTTAAAAACGTTTTTACGGAGATATATGGGCATAATCTGCGATTATTACGTCTAAGAACAGGGCCATCGATTAGAATTTGGTTAATCTGTTCATGCAATGATTTCCTTAGGCAGCCCCTCTGTCGTATACCTTATACATTCGCATCGTATTTTTTCATACTAATCTCTTGGCATCCATTCGTTCAACATGCCCAAACCTTCTCAAAGAATTTCTCCCCATTTCATCAATAACGCTCGTACCCGCGCCACACTCTTTCCTTATATCTGAATTCCTTACTTTGTCATATACATATTCTTCTAAGAGATCTCATCTCAACAGCAATAATTTAACTTTCATTCTTTCTCTGCCATGTCCACGCTTCACTTATGTACATCAAAGTTGGCACCAATACTCTATTATGCACTGCCATCTATTATTTTAATATTCTCCTAAATTATTTTATTCACTTTAAAACTCGATTATTTTCTCTATTATTTTACACATATTTACAAGGTAAAGCTGGTTTTTATTATCTAAAGGCAGTTCTCTCCCATTATTCTTACTTGTCATCTTAAGTTACTGATGATCACATATAGATAATCCACATCACGGTGCCACATGAATGCGCCAGCCTACAATAAATGCAAATAAAAACTTATTTTTACAACATTACTCCAACGGAAATCGAACCCAACAACTTTCTTGTGTCGTTTTAGCACATAAAACTATTATGCTATAGAGGGTTGGTGGTTACGACACTTAACTAAAGCGTTAAAAAGACGCTGGATATTGCGGATTCGAAACCCGCCGAAGCAAAAAAAGTAAGTTATAATGCTTTTTTGATTCAGTTTTTAAAAAGTATATGCGTAAAAATATATTTAAAAAAATCTTAGCAGAAAAAATGCATCATAAATGTATATTCGCTCTGGACTAGAAAAGAGTGGTAGATTTTGTATCGCACTGGAACAATACCATCGTTTTATGTGTAGTATAAGATAAAATTTTAATAAAACGAGTATGGGCACGGCCCCGTAAGAAGAGATTTTTGAAGTTATTTGTTTGAAATCAGCGCTAAATATTTTCCTGCGCTGGAAGTCAATTCTTATAAATATTATTCGTAACCACATTCAATTTTATAGGATGCTATAAAGTATGAACCGAGCGATAACTGAACGCGATAGCGTCAAAAAAAATGTTTTATTGCTTCTCTTTGATAAAATCGGGCAATTTTGAATAAAACACTAGTTTTGCGTTGGGGTTCCTTCGGTATTCCTGTATTTATTTCATTTTAACGTGCTTTTTCAAAAATGTATGATAGAAATACTGTAATTTGTAAAAGACTAAAGCAATTTCACAACATCTTATTAGATTTTGTTGGAAATTAGAACAATTTAGTCAAAGACTTCCATATTAGATTAGGATATGTTTGTTATCTTATTCTGCAAATGAGACTCCACGACACCACTATCCGTTTGAGTCTGTAACATGGAGTTCAATTGTACATGTAAATGTTGTGTGACAATAGAAAGAGAGAAAGAAAACGCGCTTATTCATGAAACATGGATTTTTTAAAAGTATCTCCGCATAGAAGGCACCATGGAGTGAGGCGCCAGGAGATTCTTAAGATAATTGGGAGTATAAAATCATTTCACGTGACTTACAAGAAAACGGTGGTATTGCTCCAGGGCGCTATAAGATCTACCACTCTTTTCTAGTTCAGAGTGAATATGCATTTCAAATAAATATTTATTTTGCTGTTGTTATTTTTAAAAATATATTTTTACACATATATTTTTAAAATCTGAATCGAAAAATGCATTTCTAAATTATAATTTTTTCACTCTCGCGGGTTTCGAACCCGCGACCTCCAGCGTTCCTCCAATGCTTCAATTTAGTGTCTACGCCGCTCGACCACGATGCCGACACACGGTTATCGAAATTGTATAGAAGAAAATGTAATATTAAACGAATTCTTAAGAGAAATCTATAATTCATATCAAAAGCCTTCAAACTGTGGCAACCTGTATACGACAAGTAAAATATTATATTTTACGCTACGACGTTAGAATTCGTATATGTGTGTAGTGTAATATAGATGGGATATCATGCCGGCGGATTTTAGTACATGATTTAATTACAGTAGTTCCAAAGCTTCCGCTGAGATTTTACCGCAAGTGACACGTATCAAGCATATAATAATATGTAGCGAGTCTTGTAAGCTTTGTCACCGAGGGAGATGTCTATATGCCTTCCCTTGCCTTGCCTCGCCACACTTTGCCATCCTCTGCCCATATTAAACAGGTGAGTCAAAAGAATGTGCCGTAAATGAAATTTCAACACATCGTGAAGCACATATCAGCCGTGATCTTGAGCTAATTCACATTGTTACTTTATGCTTCAGCAACAAAATTAAACGCCTTGGTTCGCTCGATTTATTATGTATTTTTCTTAGCATATATTATTTATAAAATAAACATTAGGTTATTAAAGTTATATAATATATTTAATCTTGTTAAATAATCTGGTTAAAAATAAATTATTTGTGGTAGTCCATTTTTACAAATAA
>JAPMAF010001447.1:0-11061 GCA_026537445.1 Silvatares holzenthali
CGCCCTGGAGCAATACCACCATTCAGTATTGTAAGCCACGTGAAATGGATTTATTCATGTTTCGTGACTAGAACTGATTGACCAGGTTTTCAATCACTCCTCCGACTGCTACACAGCGGATGGTGGTGCCATGGTGTCTCATATGTGGTATAAGTAAAAAAGTAGTTTGTTTCAAAAAATAATGAAATGTTAAATTTATGATATTTCTACCGGATGCAGATAATCCGAATACTCTAGATTTTACGTGTAGAAAATCGAATATGTCTAAATGTCTTAACGTTAGATCATTTTAATGATTTATACCGAATCTATGAATTTCTCCATGCGCACATGTAACACTCTATCAAAAATGTGTGATGAATTTCCGCATTGCAATACTGTAATATCACGTTGCTTAATTTTTAAAAAAAATATTGTTACTTAAATGTTAGAATGAAAATTAAAAGTACCACATGAAAAGAAGACTCATTTCTCACAAGATACGCAAATGAGTCCAAGCTAAGGTTTTTGAAATCTCAAAACAATTAAACGCTGCAGATTTATACTTGAAGAATAATTTACAACACTATCCAATAGGTACGCTTATTCTCGTGTTGCTAAACATTCCTTCCTTCCAGTGATATTACTCGTAATACATACATTTATGTAATAGATAGCCAAAATAAGCTTCTCAGTCTTTTTTTCTATTCCTTAATTAGATTCTTCTACAAAATATCTATTTTCTGGTATCATATCCTAATAACACAATATTTCTTATACGAACATTACATAAAATAACTTTATAATGAGAATATTATAATTAGCAATTTAAATTAATTTATTATAATATTCTAATTATTGTATGTATATCGATGTAACAAGTTTATTTTTCATTTTCAACAAATGCTAGAATCGTGAAACCACCCGTTGTGTCAATGTCGGAAACATTAAAATACAATACTTATTTTTTTGATGTATTTTTGATTCTTAAAATGATTCAAGTTCATCTTAAAAAATAAAATATGAGTTGGCATATTTATGTAACGCTTTTGTACTTTATCAGAGAACAATAGCTTATGTTAAATATTACAATACCTTGGTAATTCTCCTGAACTCAATTCTGATAACCGTTAATGATTGCCTAGAGCAAAATAAGATTGGGATTAGAAATTATGTTAAATGAAGATTTAAAGGGTTAAAATATGTTTCCAATTACTTAAGTATTCGAAAATTTAAATATAATTGTAAATTGTACGCGTTGTTCATCAAATATTTTAATATACCATAGATTAAATTTTACTTAAATACTTGTAATTACTATGTATATATATCAATATAATCTAAGCTATATTATGCAGCACAATATAATAATAAATAAAATTAATTTGATATTACGTCTAATACCTTTACTCTATCTAAATAATAATCCCAACAAATATTTTAAAAGATATTGTTAATGTTAAATCTTTCAAATTCTCGCTTGTTAATTTAAAAAAAAACTGTTAACTGTCAACTTTATTCTTGCGAACATAATACACATTAAAAGTTTCATCAGTCCCACAGATCGATCAAAAAAGCTCAATTCTCCTTACCGAAATTGTACGGAAATTCACGATATCTACTAGAAAGCATAGGAAAGTATTTACATAAGTAACGTATAAAGTAAATAATGAAACAAGTGATGAGTTTCCCCAAGACAAAGCTCAAATAATATATGTCGATAGCAAAAGTTGAGTGGTAAAGTTATATGCAAACAATGGAAGGAATGGGTAAATCCACAGACACTTTCAACTAGGCGAGAATAGTACGTTAACAATAGTGATAGTATATAAATACTGTCGATGCTGACACGTGATCAAAATTTTAATAGAAGAATATGTGGGATAAATAAATGACATACATTTTAAACTAGTCATATCAGCTTAAATTACGATTATAAATTGAAAAGCAAAATGAAAATAGAGCAGTTATTTCAATGTTTACTGATTAAAAATGCTGTTGATGTATCTCTTTTGTCACATTGTAAGTAAACTTTAATTTCTGCGGTCGGTATTGTTAACAAATTTTCCCGCAATTTGTTTGTTAAAATGGTATAGGATTTGCATACACGTTGCATAATGTTTAGCATAAATTTTTATATACGTGACCTTCAACACCATTGTGATGTTTCTTACTTTTTCAACGATAGCAATTATTCGCCTCACAATGTGTACTCAGAGCACTTGCAAATTTGCAGGTGTACTAGCTACTTACTGATGTAATAATATATACAAATGTATTGGATAAAAAATATTTTCACACTGAAAATAAGCGAGCATTCAATATTACTTCACTTGCCTACTTCATTTGTATGTTAGCAATTAAAACAATTAGTTAATCGACTCAATCCAAATGGAACAATCAAGAATTTATTACATTATATTACAGTCAAGTATTTATTATACAAATACACGTGTTAATACAGTGTAAGAATTCGATTTAATCATAAAATTGTTGTAATTATAATTAAGAAAATATTTGCGATTTATAATGTTTTAATTTCAACACTCTAGTGCAGAGGTTATGCGTTTTGGATGCAAGAGAGTGCTCTTGCAAACGTTTTACTTGAACCTAGACTACTGTAGTACCTATACATCAGATGTTTAGAAGGGTGTTTTTAGAGGACTCACAATATTTGTTATAAACAAGAACGGACGTGATAATAATAATCCGATATGCGGAAATAGTCACCCCTTCCTTTTTTAAGAAAAAAATATTTAAAACTAAATATGAATGTGGGAGTTATAGCTGTATCCAATTGTAAAGAAAGCAATTGCGGAAACCACTAAAATGTCTGTGAAGTTAAATTATGCTTATTTTTTTATAAACAATGATATAAACATAAAACTCGATATTGTTAAGATGAACTATTTTGGAAAATAAATATAAATCGGTCATTCAATATACAATACTTTTAAATACAGAAATGGAAAAGTCAACTATTCGTATTATTGATGTTACTACTATATTTTCTTGAGCTTGAATGTTTTCTTGAGCTTGAATTGCACTTTCTATTAAGTTAGTAATTTTTAAATAGCAGTTCATTATGTTTTGAAATAGCTTTTAATTGGACTTTTAGGGTAAGAATTTGATTTAACGTAAAAGTCTTATCTCATTTTAATTCTTTGATCTGTGTTAACACATTTTGATTTTTTAGTAATTGATTTTTTAAATTCGTAATTTCATTTTATGTTTATATAATTTTATGTTCATTTGTTTTTGTTTTGTATTATAGTTTTGAGTTTATATAATCTGATGTTACATGATTTTTGTTTTGAATATGTTTTCGTGAAATTGATCTGTACTTTTATGTTATAATTTTTATACAGCATTATATTATGATTATTGTGTAATTTCTTAATGGCTTTTTAGCCGTAAATGTGTATAAATAAATAAATAAATATTTAATCGGCCTGGTGGGCGCTGTCGCCCTAGGAAATACAGTACTCTCGACACAGGTCATCTGAAGCGATTTGTCATGTCTGGTGGTTTAATGTGGATGTCGAGCTCTTAGGGTTTGATTTCCCGAAACTCAGTAAAAGTGAAGTTTATATTTACGATACGAGGTGAGTTGGCTTGGAAATGTGTGTCATTTACAAGCTGTCTCCTCCAACATGATCGCCCTGCTTTACAGTTATTAAGAAATCCTACAAAATTGTGTTTTTTTTACTTTTATTAGTAACTACTATCCTTATCCAACTCTATGTTCGTCGTTATCCACCTGCATAGCATCATCAACTTTAGTACGTCCATTTCGGTGGTCCTTATTTTAAAAAATGTAAGGCTTCGATATTTATTATTACGGAATAAATTAAAATATTCATCATTCATTTTATTTGTAATATCTGTAATACACCGAATATGCGTAGTAGCAACTCTTTTATAACGTTACTCTTAAATAATGCAATGTTATTAAATAACAATTTGCAAGACAGAGGTATCCATTTGTCCTCTTTTGACTGGAGATTTCGGTGAATGTATAGATGACAGTAGATGATATCAGTTAATAATTCATTAGTCGATTCTACAAATTCTTGTGACGTAACTTGCTTGTTGTGTTAGTATATTTATCATAGTATAATGTAATGTAATAGGTGTCACTAGACCAAATAGGCTGCCAATGACTCAAGCTACACAGCCTGCCGACTTCAATACAAGCACGTCTGACCCTCTTACATAATGTGTCAGAAATGAGATTCCAATATGAAAATATTGTCATCACGACATAAATTATATGTTATAATGCAATTGTTGACATATATTCAGAATAATTAAAGTGAATAGGTATACACCAAATCCAAAGGGATAGTTCTGAGTTCGGTATTTCTCGCTTATATAACATTGTTAAGATAAAATGTGAATTCAAAATGGTACATGTATTATTATTTCATAAGGTTTCTACAAAGAAAACATCTTGTATTTTTTAACAACTGGAGGCCACAGATTGAAGTGTGGATAATGAAGGGTTTTCATAAGCCCAAAATACAAATGAATGGTGGATAATTACGAGTCGCATATATTTTAAGATGAAAAATTGTTTAATTATTTATATAAAAGCAAGTTTTTTTCTTTGATTTTAGCAAGTTTGAAGCGTCAGTATTTAAATCGTACTATTTCAGGATATTTGCTGGCTAGTTACTGACTGTCTTGTCTGTCATCTCTCAGAGTATTCTTGATGGTGTCCTTGATGGTGTCTAGATGTTAGCAATAATAATGAAGCACATTATACCAGACTACATTTGAATCAATTGCTGCACAAATCAGAATAAAAAACGAGATGAGCAAGATTTTTGACACCGATTTTTAAAAGAACATTGTAGTATATTAAATACAATTGTGGAAACAAGTTCATTCCTACTGCTATTATTCTGCTAATTTCTTTTTTGCTTTTAATTTATTTTCATTGCGAGCCCTATTCCATACGAGGTAAGTGATCATCTTTCCAAACTATACAAGTTTACCTCGATCGATTGAAATAAATGACGTTACATTCAATTTATTATAATTATAGTGCTATTACTTCCATTGAACACGCTGCATATATGCTATGATTATGATGCACACTTGCGGATTTGATACTATTCTCGACATGTAGTAACTTTACTAAAAGTGATACGTGCCATTGGGCAAATAGCTTTGAAAAATAAAATATGAAATTTTTTTTTAAATCATTATGATTATTTAATGCTTATATTATTTAAATGATAATTTTATTATTACTAACATACTTACATTTCATTTAGGATCCAACCCTTCAGAGAACGGAGAAGATTTTGGGATCTTTAATTAATCCGAATTCTGAAGGCTGCCGTGCGAGAGGAGTTTGATCCAGCCGAGATGATGTCCTCAGCATCCCCTCCCCGTTGCGCCCCCACTCTTCCCCCCGGTATATAAGCGGAGGCATATCGCCCTCTCCGCGTACTCCGTTTCACTCAGTGCTTCACATTATATTATACGTTAACAAGGTAAGTCATCAGTGCTTCATACTAACAGTTAACAGTGAACATCCTCGTGTAGTCTACCCGTTCTTCAACCTAACTAACGTATGCCTTTTCTCGCTCAAGGCGTACTCTTACAATCGCCTTATCGACGGGAGTAAGCGTCAATAACTCTTATTCCGTCTACCGCGACCGTTATTTCAGAATTCATTGTTTATTAGATTTACCGGCAAACAAAAGTTACCTCAAAAGCTCAGGTAAGCACTCAGTTTAAAACGTTTGCTCTTTGATATAGTGTCAATTTTTATTTAACAATAATTAAATCAGATTCCGTTATTATTTAATAAAATCGTGTCAATATTTTTAATATGCACCAGGTATATTTTATCAGTTAAGAAATCAATCAGTATTAATCGCACCTAATCGATAGTATTAATTCAATAATAAATGATGTTCAATATACACTAGCAAGTTGTGTACCATCTTTGCGAAACGGTTTTTCATTTAGCGTGGTGTGAAGAAATGATGACCTATTAAAGAATTCCATTGCCATAAAGATATTCGAGCTGCCAAGGTACCGATGTTTCCTAATTATGACAACTCACATTTGAGCTGGCGTATCTATCTGTCTGCTCGGACCTCGGAGTGCCGGTCGTTATGTAAGAACACAATATCCAGTGATTAATTTATACGAATAGCCAATAATAATTCTGTGAATTCGAGATGTAACTCCTGACATTTTATCTTTTTGATGAATTATGATATGCAAACTTCTCGCAATCTTTTATACCCACTCTTTTATTACATATAATAATTTATATGAATCGTATTATATTTTCTTTAGTTAAAACATTATTTCTTAAAGATTATACCCTTATGAATATAACATATTATGCCCTGAAACTCCCCCCTTCCTCCACCGGTTATACTTTGAATGACTACATATTAATAAGATCAATAATTCATATACATTCATACATCTTCCATTTTGTATGACAAAATTGGAATTCATACATATATTCCTACAACGATCAATGTAAGGGTCCAGAAATAGTTAAAAACTAACGATATTTTTTTAAAAACTATGTTCAACTTTTCACAAACATTTCATTTAAGAGTAAATTTATAAAATCACAAAAGACTTCTATAATGTTTCATAATTTACTAACTTACATATTTATTAAGTCATTTTGTATCAAATATTCATCCATGATACTGTCTTTATTATTATATACATACGTAGTTATTTATCGTTAGACTTTGATTACGGTTAAGCTGGTAGTTTTTAAAGACTTATAATTATATAGCTAGGGTCTATTTAGTATTTATTCAAATGTATGATATGTATAATAATAAATAAGACAATTTTCATAAACTACTGACAAGAAAATTGCAGACATACTCTAATTATTAATTTACAAACAAAAAATAATGATTATGACAGCATAAGTATTACAATTTGCAAAAAATGTTGTAATTTTATTGAAATGTAGCAATCTTCGTAATTCAGGTTTTTTTGTAGGTTGGTAGAACAAATTGATTTAATTGAGAAATATTATTGACATCTTTATCAATTGCCAAAGCGATGTCATCCTATTCAAAACAGCCTTCACAAAATGATAGAATTCTGATTTCAGACTCGTTTCACAATTCACGAGAATAATGAGTTTTTAGTCAATTCCTCGCGAGCTCAAGGATAGATAAGACGATGAATGAAAAAATATGAATATCGTAATATGGTGCGGAAATTGGTGGCTAGTAATTGACTATTACAGAATGCCAGTATGTAGGAGGCCTCTATGGCATTTTATTGTTCCTGTCGTTTGAAAGGAAAAGGCCGACAACGACCTTTAATAATCTTCACTGTACACTGCAAGATATTCATGGCCACTTGTCACATTGTTACAAACAGGAACTAGGTGAATCAGATATAAATACATCACATAGGAACGCAGCTAGGTACTAGGACACAGTGTTAAGCCTAATTCGTGTCTTTCTCCTTATCCTCCTTAAAACATTTGTAATGTTTTGAATTTAATGATGTGTTTTCGCTTAACGAAACAAATCTGTCAATATGTTTTGTCATATATTAAATATATTATCTCTAAAATGTACAATGGGATTTAAAGTGTATGATCGACTACGATAATTTATCCATCGAGCTTGTCTTTTCCTAATAGACGTGTGAAGTGAGGAACAGGTGCAAGTGCAGGCGGCTCTCTCATCACCCGGTCCTCGCGAGATGGTGCAGTGTAGTGTGGTGCAGTATAAAGTCGTATAACGAGTTGTATGGTGCGGTCCAAGCCGCGATGGTTAGTAGTCGCGCTGCGCTGTACCTACTATCATGTTAGTATTACGCATTACGTCACACGTAATGTTGTATTAGATAATATTTGCCTCATTGTTGTTTGACTCCGTCAACATCTGTGTCAAGAGAGATTGTTTGTTAAATTTCGCAACAAAAACTTTGATTTCTTTACCTCACGTGGTTTCAGAGATGATCTATACTAGATTGTCTATACTGCTATATACTCGCATGTCTCATAATTCGTAATAACACATGGCTTAATTATGTAGAAACATGATTCGGTAATAAATAGACGGATGCATTCAATTGTTAGGATGGAAAATAGCTTAATGGTCTAGGTTAAGGGGAGCCATGGTCACATTGTATTGTACGTGGATTGCAATTACATAGCTGCAATCATCTCACGGTGAGTTAAAACTTTTGGTCGATATTAAAACTATTAGGTACATTTATTGCCATTCCGATCTTGCCACGAGCATTGATTTCCTCTTGGTGGATGCTTCTACATCTTCTCCAGAATTGTTGATCTCATTCCGAAGGCTTTAGATCCCCTGGATTGGTTTCATTCATTCAACGATCCTCACCATCAGAATACTGATGACCTTCAATACCAAAGTTTTCGTGGCATTCTTTGTCCGATATTTGTCTTTATTTTGGGGATTCGTTCTCTTTCACGTTGAGTTTCAATCTTCCAGTGATCACCAGTGTCCCTCTTCTACACGAGTAATGTGTCCAAGGATATTAAGTTAACGTTAAAAATATATCAACGAAAACCTGTTTTGGATTTGCTATTCTTCCGGAATCGAGGCAACCGTACGACCAGTCATTCACAAAATTCTTAGTACTATTTTCTAACACGTGGTTTCAAACAAATCTATTCTCTTCATTTCGCTCGCACTCACAGTTCACGTTCCTGCACTATGCAACAATCTGCAGAAAAACGAATGATTTAATGAAACAAATATAATGTGGATGTATGTATGCCTGTTTCGTCAAATATTGTTTAATTTAAATTTAATTAATTAAACAAGGTCTAATAAAATAGGTATAATTAAATTTACGTGTAATCATTTTGATTTTTTTATACTTAAATTCACATTCGCTTTCACCGAGATGTTAAAAATACTATACCACCCTAAGCCCATGTGTGACGTTGACTAAAAGCAATTTGTGAGCTCATTAGATAATCGTAAGCTTAGTTTTTGACCTGATGATGCTACTTCCATAAAATCTACAGAAATAGTTGTAATATAATAATGTAACTTTTGAAAAAGATAACTAAGGAAGGAAGGAGAAATTATTTCATTTGAATGAAATGTAAAATGTAATATAGATATCGTTATTGATTTTGCAAATGAAATTGCATATTAGGGAAAGTGTAAATTAACCTATATTCACTTGTGACATATTACTCAATTATACGTAGAGTATCATTACTCTTCCTACACAATCAATTTTATACAACACCATAAGAAATACATTTATGTAACTCGCTTTAAAATATCATTTACCGCCCATATTTTCTAAATATATTGCGAGAGTTAATTATTGCTATACATAGTACATATAACATATTATTAATGTACGGGATGATAAATTAATCTCCCTTTTCATTATCTTCATCAGTTTACAAATAATTTTTCTGTCAGATTTTGTCCAGTCACATTTTACCCCAGCTTCTCTATTTATTTTTTTCTACAACAATTTGCAATAAATAAACACGCATCGATTGTAAGTAATACTACAATACAATATTATTATAATCTAATACTACACATGAGATACCATGACACCATCATCCGTCTGGGTCTGTAACATACTGCACAATTGCACATGTAAATGCTGTGTAGCAATCGGAGGAGAGATTAAAACCTGGTTAATCAGTTCTAGTCACGAAACATGGATAAATCCATTTCACGTGGCTTACAATACTGAACGGTGGTATTGCTCCAGAGATCTACCACTCTTTTCCAGTCCAGAGTGATTATATATTTTTAAATGCATTTTTATGCTGTTTTTTGACTTTTTTAAATATAATTACACATATATTCAAAATCTGAATAGAAAATATGTTTTGCAACAATAATGCATTTTTGTATACATTTTTTTTCACTCCGGCGGGATTCTAACCCGCGACCTCCAGCGTTCCTCCAATGCTTTAGTCAAGTGCCTTTTTACCACTCAACCACGAGACCGTATAGAGAGGGTGGAACGCCACTCTATCCTATCTTGGCATATAGTTCTTGCCTTGGTCACGTTCATACATATCCTCATACATGCTCTGTGGTAATTACGGCTACAAACAGAGTCATCCTCCAATATTCGGTTGATCTGGTCATTCCATGTATTTCTCGAGGTCGTGCCTTTAACATTTACGTCAAGAATCTTCCGTGCTAGTATCTCTGCACCCATTTGTTAACATAACCAAAGCATCTCAATACATTTTTCTTCATCAATAGTAAATATTCAATTATCAATAGTAAGAAGTTGAATCATTTATTGAGAGTATATCTGCTTTTGAATGCGCAGATGCTCTGGAGTAACTTCTTATCACAATTGAGTCGTTGTTATAAATGTAATGCATCATTAATTAACTCGCGTTTTCGATTGCGTATAATTATTATTGGCTAATAAGAACAATGTAGCCGTTGCTTAACCCTTTACGTACGAGAGTACGTAGCGTGGCATAGCCTAGTGTAGCGTTAGTAACCAGACATAGTAGCTGTGATAAAATATAATATTGTATTGTATTGTATTGTACCTAGTTGGCGTACGAGTTGGTGCACAAGGCAAGTATCCTTGCACATAAAACATTTGCTTATTGCGTGAGTAGTAACGAACACGCCTTGGGAAATTAGTCGCAGTTTAACTCGATTAGCAATAGCTAAGCCACAAACACCGTGGGAAAAGCTATCGTAACGGAAAATGTCATTAGCTCTCAATTCACCTCTTTAATGATTCTTTGTTTTGCATCGTGGAAAAGTAAATATGGCGATTTAGCCTTTTGATAGAGATGGCGCGAGTTGCATGCAAACACGGAGAAATGCGCCGTAATACTCAATGACTTCCTAAACTCTTATTTGCGTGGTAGTAGTGGCTAGATGCTTTTATCGGTTCTCACGGATTATTTTAGTTCTCATTTCTAAAAAAAATCGTTATTAATCACCTGCAGGTTCAGTATCAGCTTCCAATTTTTATTTTTTACTAAATTGTTTAGTTTAATTGATTTTATAATAGATTTTTTTTTACTTTAATTACTCTCATATTATAGTGTTCTTTAATATAATAATAACTCTT
>JAPMAF010001448.1:0-11060 GCA_026537445.1 Silvatares holzenthali
TTTGTACTTATATGCAATTGGACAGAGCATCATCCCCTTGCTCCCCCAAAACAGTTATTGTAGATTACATTATCTGAATGTGTTTTTAATGCACATATAAATTCTCTAGATAATGACAGTGCACTGAGTTCACATGCCTCTGACATCGCAGCGCACACTGTATCTATCTAACATACAAATAAATTAATATCACTGCTATCTCAATGTTATACTGGTTTGAATTATATTTTTTTCATTTCAAAGAGAGCCTGCAACTTCCCTCAGTTAATGTAAATTGCTTCATTCTACCACGAGTTACTCATCATAATGGCAATATGGATACTGATGTCAAATCGTAAGTTTGTTATAATGATTGTAAAATATAGCATTCCTTCTACAGACAGATAGAGATAAAGAGCTATCCAAGAGCTTCTAAAACTAGAATATTGTACTAAAACTTTTTCAAGCCACATGTGGATTCACCGTCAATAAGTGGCCACGAAAAGCTTGGGAACATATGCCAAGGAGATATGTTTCCAAACAACTTTTCTTGACGAAGGAACTTGAATTCACTAGACATGAAGTCGTTAAATTAAATAAATCATCATTTTAAAAATCTTTTTTACACATGGTTAGGACTCGCACTGTGTACGTAGTGGATTCCCCATAAAGCACCAGATGCTCCTAATAGGAACTATTACACCTCAACAATGCCTCGAATAATAGATACATATTTTTTTCTTTATAATCTTTAGTTCATAACCAATCAATCACATTTCAGAGCTAAAATGTATTTGTGTGTAATAAATAAAGATCACTTGAGGAGCACGGGAGATATTGAATCAAGCAGATAAATTATAGCACAATGTGTCAACACACAAATTAATTTATGTGGCAAAGATTACTTTAAAATTTATTAACAAAAGATAATTTTTATTGCTCGAAAAAATAATTTTATCTTAATATGCAAACAGGCAAATAAATATACTGACTCTGAGGAGAAGGTGATTATTATTCTCTCTTAGAATTAACTTAATTGATTAAGAATTAAAAAGGTAATTAAAAAAATATTTTATTGGAAAATCTTTACCATCGGGATATTTTATTTGTACCTACATACAAGCTCATATTTGTATGAATATTGCGACCAATCGACATAAATTGTGTCCAACATACATGGTAACCACTCATCTATATATTTGAAATTATTTTTTGTCATTACAATATACACTTCAAAACAAATATTCGCATCAGAATAAAAGTATAATACATACGTCATATCTTTACTATGGAAGTAGCCGCCAAGTTGCATCTTCTTACTGAAGGTTACAATATCTGGAGGAGATTCAAGATTGAAATGTTCATGACACCACATTTTTCCAGTCGGCCCTCCTCCGGTTTGAACTTCATCAATCAAGAGAGCTGCTCCATTCTGATAAATAATCAAAACTTTTTGTTTACTAACTAAATTATTACTTATCAGTATCACTACTGATGAGTTGATTGTAAAATTTGTAATATGTACATATATGGCTTATACTTGAAAGATGGCTTCTGAGAATTTGTAGCATTAATTTGTATAATATGTAATTTGTAGTACATCATCCTATGCTGGATTAAAATAACATAGGTTTTATGTTTGATTCCCAATGGGATAAGATTTTTTAAGTACGAGATTTAATTAAAATTTGTGAATACTATTCGGCAATTTGTTGTATAGAATAAAATATAAACAAAAAAGAGAAGAAATTACAAAATGTACCTTCTTTGCAATCTTTTGGAGTTGTTGGAAAAATTCAGGTGAAGCTTCATTATCTCCGCCTTCAGACTGAATCGGTTCTGCAATTATTCCTGCCACTGGTATATTCTTTTTCTTGTAAATTTCAATTAATTCTTCCACTTCAGCCAGACACCTTAAAAGTATCATTTAATATAATGTTGGTTTATGTAATGCAATGTTTTTATTTCAGTTTGAAAGGAGGATAGTGCAATCCCACCACTTCATAAGTTACAGCTTAACAAACTTGTGTGAATATCACTTACTATTGAATTTAAATCAAACTATGTGCAATGGTCTTATTTATAACATTTCAGTTCTTATTTACACTACACATTATCAGATCACAGAAGAACCTCAAATTTGAAATGCATCTCGGGCCTCCCGGGTGCTAAATCTGCCACTGGGCCCTCTTCATAGTTGCAGCCCTAGACTGTCCCGCTGCCACCTTATTGGGGAATTTACCAGCTCGTTGCTCATACATCTCATTCTATTTCTAAATTTTATTTCCCTGTTGTGGAGAGCTATAAAACTAGGTACTCTCTCGTCTTAGAATATTTTTGTTACGCTGCAGGATCTCGAGAGTCCAAGCAATATTTTGTAAGCATTATTAAAATTTACCTAACAGCAATGCACTCATAACTTTGCTGTGTAAAGAGAAGCAAAAATGATATGAAAAGCACCCTCTTCACTTGATTACAACATTTGTAAAATATCTCGCAATGCATGTTCACTCTGATGCACAAACTTCACACATCTTTCAACATTCTGCCCATTTCCAACGTGACAAGATATTTAACCTCCTAAATATTTAACCTTCCTCTTGATCTCTAGTACGCTACTGATTAGCCACACCTGTAGGAATCTTGTCGCAATATTAACTCTGGTAAGCCATCACCATCAACTTATTATGATTATTCTTCATGCTGGGAACACCCTTGCACATTCCTCACATCCCTTTCCGTACACTAAGGTGTGAATTTTGGACAGTGCATTATAAATTCTGATATATTATCAATTGTGAGCAATTATACCATTATAACAAGCAGTAAACTATTGCAATTGACTCCCTACTGCTGCAATTCCGATTTTATTGCGCTTTATGCTTTAGCTTTGAGCATCTTATTTTACAACATTGCCGCCTCACAGAAAGGTTAGTCCTAAAGTATATGTGTGTTGTCAGCAACTGGTGTATTAATTTAAATAAAATTTGGGCGCACTTGAGATAAATTGCCTAAGTCAGATGGCAACAGCCACATCTCCTGCACTACATGACTACAATTATCGATATTCCTAGTAAGAATAATGAAGAATATTTTATCAATTTGATAACCGAATAGATTAATTCATTAACACTTGAGAGGAAATTTTTTGTTTTATTTTACCATAATATCTCCTATATTATCTCAACTGATTTTGTAATCAGTCTTATTTATCGACTAATACAACATATGGCATAATTCAAATGTAAACAGAACTTTACATATTTAATTTTAACCAATTTCTACAGGTATGGTGTAGATGATTTACTTTTTATGTTGTATCGTGCCACATTTTAATAAACATCAAATTAGAAAACAAATATTTAAATTAAAAATTAACATAAGATGAGACTCTAAGAGAAAATAAACTTGTAAAATGTAAACTTTGTACAGAAGTGGTAAAAGTACCTTGTCAATCTCCACGTGTTATAATACTGCATGTTATATAATACTACCAAATATTCTAATTCAGCTTATTCACGAATCAGCCTCTCTACTGTAAGGATTCCAAGAAACCCTATTAATTATATGATGGTAAGTAATGGTAAAAATAACATGTTACTAGATTATGTCTTACTTGGCATCCTCAGCAGCATTTTCATTTTTATTTTCTTCCAATGGATATTTGTACTCTGGAAAAGATGCAATTGGCCAATCGAATGCGGGAACATCTAACTTGTGAATGGCTTTTGAATGAGTCGTTGATAAAACTCCTAATGTTCTACCGTGGAAGGCGCCCTAAGAACAAAATTTTATTTATTATTTCCAAAAAATAATTTCTTTAATATATGATTTAATATAATTATTGTCCTACCTTGAATGATAAAATGGAAAGGGCAGGTGATCCTGGAGCTTTGTTTATCATACAAGATTCCATTTCTTCCTTAGAAAAAGGAATATTTTCACCACGCTGTTTGCGGGAATACCAGATGAAAATATTTTTAAAAGCATTTTCATTGGAACAAGATCCACACATCATGGTTGTTATGTTATCTAACCCTTTGGGCGCCACATTCAATAATATATCCTTCAGTTTACTCGGCCAATCTGCTCCAGGAAATACTCCCAAGGCTGGTCTATTAATTAAGGCTTTCTAAAAAAATGCATATTTATTTAAATTCTTTACTAAAATTTTATTATTGAATGACACTTTCAACCGCTATTTGTGATGTAATATATAACGTATACATGCTGTAGAAATCTGATCTTACTAAATTATGCTGGTCATTAAATACACTCAACATATCTGGATGGTTGTAACCCAAAGGCATGGAGGATATTTGAGTGAATGCATCCAACAGGATGTTGCCATCAACATCAACCAAGTAGTTTCCATATGAACGGTCATAATCGGCAAACAATTGTACAGATTGCGCTTGCTGTAAAGGGATTACATGATAACAAAAATGCTGTAAAGACATTAGATGATAAGTGTTATAATAAAGAGAAAATATTTTCAACTGTTATAATAAACAAGAGAAAATATTTTCAACTGTTGACTGAATATTTAAATCTTAAACATTACCAGGTAGCGATCTACAAATCAATATGATACAGGAAATATCGAGCTCCACACTGCTCAATCCTGACATAAATCGCTTCCACCATCCACATTCACACATCACACGGATACTCTGCAATTGTTACGACTATAAACAGGGCCATTGATTAAAATTTGATTGATCTGATCATGCCATGGTTTTCTTGGATGGCCCTTGTCTTATGCTCTCTACATTCACTTTACATACTCAAACCATCTTAACCCATTCCTTGCTGAAAATTCGAGGAATTGTCTCCATTGTCATGCTGTAATCCTAATACATGTCCAGGTAGCAATCCTGATGAATTTTATCTATTTTATAAAATAAAATTGAATTTAACCATTACACACAACATTTACAATGTGTATGCATGTTTTCAGCACTCCGTGAAGTATCTAAAACATGTTTGGCACGTTTTCAGAACTCAACGAAATATCTAATACGCACTAGGCACGTTCTCCGCATTGAGTGTGTTAACATATTTTTCTTGATTTTTGTCAATAATGTCACACTTTCTCCACATTCTATCCTTGTATCTGTATTTATTATTCTGACCATAAATTGTTTTACCATGCATTCTTCTAAAAGATTTAATTTACTATATTTTCATTCTTCTGCCATAGCTTCACTTCTATACATCGGCACCAATGCTTTGTTATACACTGCAATTCAGACACTTGAATAAGATTTAGTACTCTGTTAACTCTGTTTTCAGCTTTCATTCGCCTTTCAATGTCGCTTTCATATCCATTTTCCATTCCTTGTGAGCATACGAATTCTTCAGCTTGCTCCAAATCCTCACACTTCCGCAGGAAACCCGCTTGCACAATGCGGGTTCTAACTGTGCATCTCGATTTAAGCTTAGACTATGATGTTCTCTGAAAACAATGTTTGTGTATAAGCATATTAAAATGTTTTATAAAAGATGGATGGCGCAAGTTTTTCATCAATTGTGTCGAGATAAACCAAATCCTCACACTTTTCCATCTTCACTTACAAATCAATTATCCCTTATATACTTTAACCTATTTTCTATAAATGGTTTTTTTAATATACGCTGCATACTGCTTTTTTTAATATACGCTGTATATTATTAACGTGGATAATTTATATAGCGCCGTTTTCGTGAGAATATCACCTCAAGGGCGCTGCGCACTATACATTATATATAGATGATTTTTTTCTAAAATTTATTTTTTTCCTATTTCGATTTCCTCTCTTACTTTTTTTAAAGGATTAAAAATGAATTAGACTCTTAATAATATTATTTCTCAAAAATATTTTCTCACACACATACACCGTTTTAAACATTATTTATTAATAGGCATCTCATTGTAATTTTATTCTAGATCAATAGATATAAATTTAGTTATTCAAGAATATATGTGAATTAAATATGTGAAAATTTGGAGGTTTGCAGAAGAGATGACATTAGAATGACAATGTTTGAAAGTGTGTAATAGTATCAAGATGATATTAAACTGCAGTCGTCATGATTATCCTTATATAAGGGCTCGCAAATAAAATTACGTCCGTAATGCTATATTATAAAGAATATGTAGGGTAAAAAATAAACAACGACGTGTCTATTACGCATAACGCAGTTTTTGCATCCAAGTATGATTTTTTTACCTGTATCGCATTTAATTCCTCGAAGAGTTGCTTCGATTTCGGTCCAGGAACCGAAGTTTTCACTGAAGGTCCCTGGGGCTCTACTTGAGCATTTTGAACAGATATGTTTCTTTGAATTGTTGTTCTACATAATGAATTCACTAAAAATGAAAACTTAAATAAATATGGTTTACTAAACGTGGTCAATGTACGAATATCACGGCGGTAACAAATTTATTTTTAAAACGGCACCGGAGCACGCGCCAAAAAAACGAGTCGCGCGTAAACAATGTTTATTGAAATGTTGCATAGTTTTATCAAATGATATCTACCTGTTCTGGAAATAGATGCAGCTTTCATATTGATCACACTTTCTGTTAAAATTTTCCCGACGTTCAACATTTTTGCGTCAAGTATCGACTTAATGAAAAAAAATGTAGCATACGTCTGTTCCTTACGACGTACTCCGGTAGGTAGCCGAACACGATGAGCGCGAAATAAATTTCGCGCTACAATAACGTTGAACAAATTGATTCGTTCAATACTACAGTGATTGGTCTAAATTATTTCGACCTCCAAAGTTGGGCCGAGCCCACGGGTAGTGAGCGGGAGGCCAGCGAAAAGCGTCAAAATTCGCACATGCGCCTTATTGCGTCAATCGCAGTGATATCGAGACGTGCGAGCGTCAGCGCCTTCGGGAATGTTACTACGTCCCCGCTCAGCTTCGAAAAACAGCATCAAACTTTTTAAATGGTATCGCATTGTTACTGCCTTAAGATAAGAATGATTGTCAGTAAAATATTCAACAGATAAGACCAAATATTTATACTATTGTAAAATATTTCAAACCACAAAGTATGTTACCTGCATTGTACAAAATACAGGAATTAAAAAAAAAAGTGGCATCTATTTTGCATTTTTTTAAATATACCCGGCTGAGTTGTATTTATATCAATACAAGGAATAATTTGATTCCCTTTTTTCGCCTTTGTGTTCTGATAATTCTATCATCATCAGAGCCCAAAGAATAGTCCATATTGCAATTGAGTGATTTGGTATCCAAAATAGGGCAAATTCATTTATGGATTTTTTTCTATATACACTAAAAAAAAGTTCATAGCACTACAATTGAAAATTAAAAATATCAGAATTCACAAAATGTTTTATTAACATTTTTGATAGGCCCCACATAATTATTTAACAAAATTAAGAAATTTAAATTGATATAATACTAATAGTGTCACAGAAATAATTTCTGTACCACTTGATTACAACAGCCCAAAGGAAATATCATTTGATTAAAATTTGCTTCAATAAATGGAGCTATATGACAACCTGCGACCAGCATCTAGACTGCCATGGGATTGATACTCATTGAAGTAATATTAAAAAAATATATTTACTTTGAGCTAACATATTTATGTGGCGCAGAAAGCATTTATTATTGTGCGCTATGTTTCACAGTCAAATTTGAATGATCAGGATTTTTCTTCCTACTGCATATTTCCTATTGTATGATAAACATTGTATAACATTTGTATAACCACTCTGATCATAACAGATCCAGGTGAAGTTCTCATGTGTGATGTGAATTTTTAAAAATGTACTCATAATAGTTAATTTATTCAACATTCAAAATTCCTTAAATATAATAGAATAGCCTGAATTTAATCGATGCGTGTATTTAAAGAGAGCATTGGGAGAAAAAAACTAAATACAGCCCAAATTATAAACGATTATTGTTAACACCAGTCTACCTTACCACACATAACAAAATAACGTAGAACAATCATCATAAATATTCACAAATCAAAACTTTTGGGTAGTTATGTAATATTTTAACATTTTGTTTGCGAACGTTTCGGATCACACTACTTTGTCCATCCTCAACGAGTCTGCTTGTGTGAAATCAGTCTAACAAAGTAAGGTTATACGGGATGTAGAGTAAGGCTGACTTTTCACAGACAGACTCGCCCCTGAAGATGGACACTGTAATGTGATCCGAAACGTTGGCAAACAAAATCTCAAGACACAACATAACTTACCCAAAAGTCTTTGACTGGCGAATCTTTTGATCTTGAAAGCAACTCACCATAAATATTATTTTTCCCGTGAAATTCAACAGTGGATAAAATCTTGAGAAAGCGTTCACTTTTAAATTTGTTTTCTCTAATTTACTTTTCTTTTATTCTCTTTTGACAAATGAAAGTTGTCGTGTTATCTTAATCTTCAACTTAAAGCATGTTCTGCGATTTTTCCAGAGTTTTGTGATGACAAGCTTGCTCCTCAATTTTCTGTATTGTACATTATGTGCTTATATATTTTATAAGGCCTTGAGCTGGTATTATTATTTAAACCTTGGCTAAACATTTTTTGTAGACATTCTACACATTGCCAGCAACATACTCATGCATGTACATAATTGATCTTAGACTTGGTAGGTAAGCCTACAATCAGTTAATACCATATATGTATTAGTTTGATTGAGGGCTAGCGAAGGTCAACTATTTTTAATATCTGGTATATATACTACCTTATACCAATTTATGGTGCTATTAAATTTTTAAATTAATCAAAAATATTTACTTATAAATCAATTATATAAAATCCAGGTTTTTTTAAACAACCCATCATCACTTGTAATAAAAATGGTGAATGCATTAGCGATAAAATTAAAAGATTTTTGAGCAGTGTAGTTTCAAGGACAAACATCTGTATTTGATGTTTTTTGTGGTTACTTTGTGATTATGAAACTCTAATAATAATCAAGCCACCATGGTTCATCATTAAGAACTTACAAGAGTTCTTGATAATGAGTCATGATGGCTTGAAATGCGTAGAGTACTCAATATAAAGTGAATTTAAACAAAAAATAAAAAAAGAAAGAGTTTTCACTTTGTAATATATCACTTTTATTAAAACCATTTTCAAGCACTAACTCCTAGTTAGTGCTTGAAAATGGTTTGATTAAAACCAAAACGCGTCGCCAACTCTTTCAATAAAAGTGATATATTACGAAGTGAAAACCCTTTCTTTTAATTATAATGGAAAAACGGAATTATCACAAAGTAACCACCGAGAACATAAAAAAAAAATAAAAAAATGGTTAATGAATTACCGCAAAGTTATCGTTGTCAAAATCCAACATACAATTTAGCTTTACTATTTTTCAAATTTTATAGAATAAACAATTATTTTAATTTGTAATTTTGTTAAATATCACTTTTTATTTGTTAGAGTTAGAGTAATCAGCACCCTCATTTTTTTTGTTTAGTAAAAAGTAAGTAATATATATAACCCTTACCACTCCGTTGGCACCACTTCGGTGACAGAGAATATTTAAATACCTCTGATGTTGCCATGGCGGCGACATAAACAATAGGTATAAATTTTATGACTAAAGATAAAAGGATCCCATTGCAGGTATAAACATATTGCTACTCAGATGTGTACAGTACCCGCTAGTGATAGCGTTTTTGCTCGTTTTATATTCAAAACAATAACTACACATTATTTTTTTTTTCAAATAATATTTACCACGCTAAAAATATGGAGGAGAATTTTGATCTTACTGAAAGTGAAGACGAGATTGTTTTTGAAGAGCAGTGACTATTCCCATGAATTTTCAATGAAGTGACAGTGGTAGTACCGAAAGTGATTTTATTGGACACAGGCGGAAAAAGTCTTGTCTTTTGGACATCAGTTTAAGTAGTTGGAGTATGTCAGACGTAGACTATACGCAAGAGGAATGAATAGATATGACCGATGAGGATGACTTGGACACTATAAACTTTGATATAGGATCGGAAACAACAGGTCCACAGGTTTCCAGTCCGATCAAGGAACCTATTCAATTTTTTCAATTGTTTTTCACACCTGAAAAATGAAATTGTCAAAGAATTTAAGTATGAACTAAGAATCTAAGCTGAATACCTCTACAAATCCAGGAACCACATCCATAAGAAAAATGGCAAAAGGTGGTGGAGTCATCATCAAAGATAAACCAAATGTTGTCATTAATTACACTAAATTCATGGGTGGGCTTGATCGTGCAGATCAGTATGCATCTTCGTATTGCTTCTTAAGAAAATCGCTAAAATGGTGGTTTAAACACTTTTTTTTGGGGAATGGCGATATGTTCAATTAACTCGTACATTTTATGTAAAGCAATAAAAAGAAGAATAACAAAAAACCTATGAGCCATTTAAAGTGTATCAAAACTTTAGTGGATCAATTAGTGGGTGACTACAAAGATCTCCGAAGTAGGCCATTTATTTCCAATCTATCAGAGACCAGACTTGATGGAAAACTTCATATTTTGAGAAAAGATCTAAAGAAGGACTGTGTGGTCTGCTCAAAAAGAGCAGAAAAAGGTGGCAGACGTGAAACCAGCGAATACTGCGACACGTGTCCAAAGAAGCCATGTATGCATTTGGGAGATTGTTTTCAAAAATACCATACATTGAAACATTTTAAAAATTAAAATATACCAGTTTTTTTTTGACTAACAATTTTATATGATAATAAATATGTATTTCTTAACATAACCAAAACTTTTTATTTATTACCTTACTGAAAAACACGTTTTTAAAATTTTCTAGAAGTATACTAATTTTTTCAATTATTTTTGCATTATAATGAACTGAGTTGCTTAAATTTCATATGAAAAAAGCACTGGAGTGGTAAGGGTTAGCAAAGATACAAACTAAAAGATTTATTACTCTATTAAAAATAATACTATTTAAAAAACAAATAAGACATTTGAATCCAAAATCATACATTTGGTAGTAGTTAGATTCTTATAGTATTTAGCTAGTTGATTGTGACCCGAACTTATCATATTCTCTAAAAAAATGTATGTTAATAACCTTTACACCTTAGGTTAGGTCA
>JAPMAF010001449.1:0-11057 GCA_026537445.1 Silvatares holzenthali
AGCAAGAAGTATACTTCCGAGTCTTAGATGCTCAGCAAGACAAACAAAAGTTAAATCGCAGCATTTGAGATTTTTTTTGCAGAATGTATGAACCCAGGAATGATGGGGGTTGCTAGCGCCGCAAATATATATAACCATGAACTATAAACTTACCATTAATGATGTATTTTAAGGGAACACAACCATATAATGAAAAGGAATGTTAAATGCTTAACTATCACCCAACTGCAAGGGCACAGTGTTAGAAGATTAAAATTGCAGTGTACATACAGTATTAGCAAGGATAATTTAGAGGATGGAGGACGTTAGCCATGGGCAGATCGAAGAAGATTCCTAGATTCAGCCAAGACCAACCTGAGGTAGATCGAATCATGTTAAGTTGGGATGGCAAAGCTTTTTCAAATGAGCTGGATTTTGCGATTAACCACACATTTGTTGATTTGTTCATCTCTGCTTGAAGCTTCCATTTGAGCAAGCATAAGGCTGTATCGGATACGCAGCGATTTTGAGACTCAAAATTACATAACAATATATGTTTAGCTACGATAAAAAAATATATTATTCGTAATGTTATTCAATACTTATACATATATTTTTAATTAATTAAACGTGTGTGTTGCGGTAAAAACTCTTATAAAGATATCAAAATGTACTAAAATTAAAACCATACATATATCATTGTTACTCTACAGTTTTTTTTAAGATTTTTTTTAAATGATATCTACCCTGTTCAAATTCTAACCGAACTTTTTGAATTATGTACCCACATTGATCAATCGAACAATGGAGTGACCATATTGATGAGTTGAACATTACAACTAATATATTGACAATTCAAAAGTTTAATTGCATTTTGAAAAAGGTAGTATATTCAGAATGGCCAACTTACAAAAGTGAACTTCTTCATTCCGCCCTTTTTAAGATCATTTCAGCGTTAATGTGGAAAATTCAAAGTGAGACAATCTACAAACTGAACTTATCATGGGGCCAGCTAACTCTACAGAAAATCCACAATTGAGCCACTCGCTTTCATAACTAACTGCAATTTGTTTAGATTGTGAATGGCTTTTCGTAGACAATGCCGGATATTCTGCTTAAATTTCATGTACACTATGCATGATTTGTCCGTTACAAAAACGTTTCAATTATCAAAACGCTTTGTCTGAAATTTTTCCACATCTGCGCTGTCAAAAAATGGTGGCATATTAAAACGGCAGCGTAAATAAGTTGCAAACTTGTAAATTTACCACCCTACAATATTACAAACAATACATTTTAATTAGTGTATGTTTAACTAGTTCTAAACTACGTAAATATCCGTTACAACTAAGTTATTATTCAAAATGTTAATTAATACATTATATAGATTCGTATATCCATTTCGAGAAAGTAACTATATTAATCCACCATTCTCCTTAGAGAAAGGAAGGATTTCTGTCTTAAAATGGATATCGGTTGGTTCATTATAATGTTAAACATTGTCAAATCATTTACAGTAATGATTATAGTTGTATAGTAAATAAATCAATAAAATTGTACTGTTGATCAGTACGTTGTGGCTGTAAAGAAAGTGGATAATGTGTTATTGAGGGGGTCCAGTTATATTAAGATTTTACTAACAAAATGACACCAAATATATATTATCATTCAAATTAGAATTGTTTGATCCAATAAATTGTCACACAACTCGATAATTATTTGATTTTAAAAATATTTGTTTTTACATAGCTGTTAACTAATTGCTGATTTCATTTTGAGATTTTATTTCAACCATCTTCTACTTCTTAGCAGTATGTTTAATTCTTTTCTAATTTTCTGAATAATTTCAACAGTTGGTTCAAACAAATATGAGTCTGATCAAAGAGTTTGCTATTAACGATTTGTTATTTATTTAACAATGCACTCAAGCTATCCGTTCTGTTTGTTAAAATTGCTATTAATTGAAAACTATTTGAGAATATTTGCTGATAGCCTCCAGCAGTTGCTTTTGATAGAGCTACTAAACATGCCATGTCGCTATCATTAATTTGCGATGGATATATCTCAAATGAGAACTGTTTTCTGTGTGAGTCTACCTGTCTATGGAATGACTTGCTGGTTTCTGTGTTTCCCTCCCAATATAACTTGGCTCTCTTTAAGACTTATGTCAACTCCTTATTCTTACACTAACACCCCTTGTATGGCATCCTCAGATGTGATAGATCCACCTCTGCAGAACTCATATGAAGATGCTCAAATTTGAATGATCGAAGATGAAAACTAGCCAAGGGACCGATGTGATATCATATTTAACAATTCGTTCTAACCTATGATTTGATGGCTAAAACAGATTAATAGGTCCACTATTCATTTATAGTTTGTAGAAATTATTTGCTTTAATTTGACAGCTTGCCCAAACTATTAGTTATAATTTATAAAGTTTCTTAAACTCGTTTTCCGCTGAAGTGAGTGTGTTCAATTCGCATACAAATTTCATTCAGCAAATATATGCGATTAACCAAGAGGTGATGAGCAAAGATGCTCTCTGACAACAACTTGAAACCTACATACAAGCAGATGGCCACCATAAAATCAGTTTTCCTTGATAATCAGCTAAGTACTATCCATTTCATACTCTCCCAGTTGTGATATTTCTTAAGTAGTAGAGCATTGTCAAATAATTTGGTGTGATTTCGTTATGATGTTTTGGTGGAACTCAGTAGATCCCTGCAGGACACTCTGCATGTAGTGTCGAGGAATGTGGCTTGGTCAGTTGAGATGATGAATAATCCTATGTATATTAGCAGTTGGAGTTGTCAGCGTTAGCAGGGAGGAATATAAGACAATTCTTTAAGGAATTCAACAATCGCATGAGGTTTTAAAATGCTTGTTGTTTGTTTTTGAACAAAAACCGAGAAAGCCAAAATAAAATAATGGTTATAGTCTAAACAGTATTAATGTATAACAGATATATTATTTGAATATATACTTCAACTAAATTATTCGTCTCCATAAATTGTTGCAGAGATTTTTAGGAATTTAAAGAGACGTAACCAAGCCACTGTTTATTATTAGCGATAACTCACTGGCACATCAGGTTTATTTGTGAGTCAGTCAGTTATGATAGTTCTATAGAATCTCTTCACAGTCTAATTTCTTCATTAACGCCAGAAAATGTAACTTTCCTTTAATAGGGCTTAGTTTCTCTCCTGTTGATCCTCCTTAAAGGGACTCTTTAAATGGAGTCCTTTGATTACGACTACATTATCTTTAATTTTAAGCCAGTACTCCAGTTCTATTAAGTGGCTATAATAAAGGCTGTATCATCCTTAATTGTTCTGTTAAATAAAAAGGGCAACACTATCCTTATTTGTTCAGCCTTGTATCTCTGTGACTAGGGTAATTATCCTTTATTTTCCAGCCAAATATCAAAATATCTTGGGAGGAAATATTAGGATCATATCAATTTTAATTATGCATTCAACTGCCTTGAGTAACTATAGCTAAACTACCAATTGGTCAATTATATTAAGTTTCTAAGCTTCAGCGATTAATGATAAGGGCTGTATTATTAAAAATCATTCAATAAAGTGTTCCGAATGAGCAGCTTTTTAACAGATTAAATTGCTGGAATATTCACGATTGTTGAATCCCAAATAAAATGAGGAATAAAGCAGCGATATTACGGATATTTACAGTGGGATAAATGTCAGCGAGGAAGCTCATTAAGATATCATATCGAAACAAGGGGGAACTATATATAGTAATAATAACAATCTAGAAGGTAACATGGTGGACAATGTAATTGTCGGTTAAAACAATAATAAAACAAAGTTAGTCATCATCTGATAGGAACTGGCTGTCTGCCATCAGATGTGTGGTGGGGTTGGAGCAAGGGCATAGCGATAGACTATGGGGATCTAGAAACTCTAGTACATTACTGTCAATCAAATTTAAAAATAAAACTTAGGTAACAGGGGCATCTAGAGGGGAAGAAAATGTAATACTCTCTTTTTAACAATATTCAACATTTTTGCTTCTTATAAACAATATAACGGTGATGAGTTTGCATCTGTTTGTTTGCAGCAAGCAAAATATAATTCTGAGACTGAAATATTTAAAAATAAGTAACTGCACTGAAAGTGAGATGTATTAAATTCCTAAAAAAATCGCTGTCTATAACTTTGAACATTTACAGTTGCACGCCTGGTAACGAAAATATCCATCGTTATCATGCCTGATACTGTAACAAGACTACACACCTTCTAAACGATTAACTCAATATCTATATCCTGGAATCTGCAACTTTCAGCACTTTAGTCAAATGTCCTAACAACTAGACCACGAGTATATATATTAAATAGTTGATTTTCTAAGAAATCTGATTCAATTTTTTCGTAAAATAAAAAACATCATCTGCCATCGCATTTATATTCAGGTGTAAAAAATTAAGTCACTCTGGCAGCAGCCATCTGTTTGAATGCAGGCTCAAGTGGTCGCCGAAAGCATTGATATCTCTACCCAACACTCCGTTGGAGCCCGGGTTCCATGTGAATGCTTTCCTCATTCTGCTGATGTTTTCACGTGGCCTCACAATTTAAGGCAGACAAATTATTAGTTTGAATTTAAAGTGTAACATTCTTTTCATTCGGCACACCAACAATTTATATTATTAATTTATTTATTCAATTATCAATGTAAATAATATTGTAATCCGCAAAGGCTATAACGATGTTAATTTTGTTCAAACTAATCAAAGCATACTGTGAAGAGGTTGAAAGTATCTCAAACAATGCCAGCTGCAAATGTAGATCAATGAATCTTAAATATTTATCAACATAAAATATTGTTGTCAAAGAGAGAGAGAGTAGAAACGAAAGACGCAACTCATAACAAGATGGGGTCATATCGGATGGAGTGTTAAGAGCAGAGTATAGGATGAAGGGAAGGATATAATATGGTAATATTGTAAAGTAAAGTAGTGAGAAATACCCTCAACGCGGAGACAACTGCATGACAACAACAACCATACCTTGCTTTTTCTTTGGCACTGAAACGATTTGTGAAATAACAAAACAAACATGTCAGAAACGGGTGCGTCGGCTAAACCATAATACGACTAGAGTCAACTAAATGTCAAAACGGAAAACACCCATCTAAGAACATAAAGTGACAGAACATATATTAAATATCAGCAGTTCGGCAATCTTTATGCAAACTCCTCTGCTTCTGAGTTGTTTTAGAAAATCATTGATATAATACTAAAAAAGCACAGAGGATATGCATAAATTTGCTATGACAAGGAGCCACAAATGTGTACTCATATATGACTTTAAATTAAATTCATTAAATCGATACAGGAGTCGAAATAAAATATTGTTAAGACTTTTTTTGGTAACAAGCGCTGATATTTATATATTGATGCCTACTCTCGCAATTGTTGCATTTTAATTAAAAATCAAGAAAACTTTTTAAATATTCTTGACTATTCACACTTCAAGCTCTAGCATTCAAGTCAATATATCTGCACATAGATCAGTTATTTATTTTTTTATGTGCCATGGTATCTGATAATGTATCCTTTGATAGCGTGTAATTTAGCTCACTTCTAAGAAGTTTGATGGACTTCAATCATTTATTTTTATATTTGGTACATTGTACTGTTAAATAAATAAATAAATATAAAATTTGAGATTTTTCAAGGCACTATACATTCCAAGTACGCAATAATTGAATGAAGAATCTTGTGATATAAATGTATTCCTTTACATTTTCTAATACCTCTATGTATAACAATCTTTTCCATTTTTTTCTCGGTTACTTTGTGGTTCTCCATTATTAATAAAATCATTTTTATCCTCTTCATCTTAACCACTATTTGATTAAATATTTAACATTCTTTGGCCATAGGCTGACAAAGGTAATGAATGCCTTTGAAGATCTAAGCGTATATTCGGAGAATTGGGAACACACAACTCCGTGAGATTCCACCAATCAGCATACCTTTAACATTTGGATACTATATTCACAATCATGAAACATTTAAATATTTACCTTCTAGATATGTTATCTCTCAATTCCCTAGAAGTGCATATATCGTTGAAATTAATGCAACATTTTAATATAGTAAAATTCATCAATCCTCGCTTTCTTCAGTTTGCATGCCCCAATAAATTACCTCCATTCTTCAAATAATGTACTTTTACAATAATAAACCTTGCTCTCAAGATGCTTCATTTTCTTTTCTCTCATATTCTCTTCAACCTACCATTTTTTTGGTTTTGGTCATCAGAAATAAACGTATATTATTTATAAAATGTTTGTTCATCATATAATTTAAATTTTTATTATGTGTTTTTTGTCACATGTTTTATACCCCCATTTGTTTCATGAAGATTATTCTATTTATCTTGTTTATTATTATATTTCTTTTCATTATATGTCCTTGGTAATATTTATTGTTTGTTGAATAAATAAACAATAAGCGTTGATATTATAAATTTAAAATGTTTAATTTGTTAGATTTTCAAATGTCTCATAACCTCACATTTGAATATGATAAATTCAGCATCCTTTTTATATCATTTTAATATATTTATTCAATAGTCAATTGGTAAAGTTTCCCAATATTTAAAATTTTCTCTATTTTGACAGTCAACAATAAAAATATTTCAATGTTTGTAGCTCCTTGTAAATCTATAATATTATTGATAGAAAGTGGTGAAACATCATGGGAGTGAAGTGAAGATCAAATTGAGAAAGTGAAGGATAGAATTAAAGTTTGTATTGAAACAAAAACACAGGAGAGACATAAACCAATCCAATACAAACTCAAAGCACAGAGAACAGAATAGCACTGAGTGTTGAATAGAGAATCTATTATACGTTGGACATCGAATCTATGATGTATGAAATGTACAAAGTGACCAACTTAGAAGTATGTAATTTATTTTTGCCACCAATTTGATTTCCCGCTACTTTTAACAGTTATTAGTCAATAGTTCATCAATGCAGATATGGGAATTTCATTATTGAGCATTTTATACTCAAGCCATGAGTCCACGCAAAATATTCTACGCAAATCGGTCTCTTTTATGAAAAATTGTAATCTGTTTTCGGTAAAAACCGCACACCTCACGACTGAAATATTTGAACAAGCACTTGGGATACAGGTTTGGCTGTTAAACCTAATTTGCGTTAAACATTTTGATAATTAAAATACATTGTTAAAGCGTTATTCACATAATGAATTTCCCACGTCCACTCTAACGAACTGTCCACCAATGAATGTCAAAAATAGCAGCACAAATAAGTTGCACACTTGTAAGTTGACAACTCTGTATTTGTATTGTTTGTTGCCGATGTGACAGAGTTATATGGCCATAGTATAACATATCATTTTAATTGTAATTTTAAATAGTGACATCACCATCCTTTTAATGACCTTACTTATCAGGTCTTTTAGTAACAGGGATTTATAGGATGACAAAGAACTTGAAGGGCTATACAGATTAATCAGATACAAGACTGCTAAAATGTATAGTAGAAAGAGGACAGATGATATGAGGAATAAAAGTCATCTTAAGAAGGGATGACTGCGAATGAGAACATGTGGCATCTAAGAGAAAAGGTTCGATATACCAACTCCAAACAATTGAAACAAACAAGAAGGAATTTTATATTTCAATACTTTTAAATCTGTCTTTGACAAAGAATTTACTCCTGTTTGAGGTGATCAATTGAAATAATCATTAGAAAAAGAATCGACTAAAACAATATCACCAAATAATATTGTCTCTAGTCGATTGATGGAATTTAAAAATGACAAATAATTGCTCCAAGAGACCATAAAGTCTGCAAATCCAATAGGGACTATGGACAGCTGTAATAAGCTGCTTCCTGTTGTACCTAATGGAATGGTGGCATATAATAAATAAAAGGTGCCCAGATTAGAATGAATATACAACAGCTAAGATGGTGTACAGGAATAAGATAACTTGGAATACTGGTGGAATACTGAAATTGAAAATCAACATGGAAAAGGATCAATTCCAGTATTTCCTAGAGAAGACTTAAATCTGATTAAATATGATTTAAATGAAAAAGGCTTCAGAGGTTCTTAGAGCAGAAAGAGAGACTTTTGCTTTGTTAATTTTAAGGTTATCCCAGAGACATTTTATATAACTGCCTTTATCAGAATATCTACTCCTTTTGATGGCCTTTTTAAGAACCAAATCAAGTATTTTGTCTGGTTTCAACTATAGTGTAACTAGTAATTTTGTGTGTGCGTATGATATGTTGAATAGTGGATAATTAAGAAGTCTTGAAAAGGTTCTTACCATCGTCCCCGCAGTCTTCTTCTTGTTCCTCCTCTTCCGTGTCGGTGCTTTTACTTTTGCCCAAGTTTTTGAGCTTTTTTCTCTTTGCTGCCGCTCTTCTTCTCGCTGAAAATTTCAGAAAGAACCAATGTTAAAATCTATCACATACAAATGATATCAATCGATGAAAATGCATACAATAGATGATATCTGAATTATACTTTATAACTCAAACATTCAAAATTCATCAGGAACAATAAAATTCAATAAAACAGTGATGTAATTATCAGAAAGACTGAGGTACAATTAAAATTTTAAGCCCTTCTCTTAACATTTTAACTACAGCTAGGGCTCGGATTAAAATAAAGTGCCTAAAATTTGTTGTTCAGAGGAAAAACCCGGAAACTTTCTAGATCTAAACTGGGATCCAATGCTCACTGTCCTAAAATAAAAATCCCTTCTTAAATTGTTTAGTATTGATTTATTTATTTATTGTATGTATATTGTATATTGATGTATTTATTTATTTATTGTTTGTATGAAGCCCTAGGCACACACGCCAAGTAACTAATAGTGAGATCCACTATTGAGTGAGACAGTTAAGATCAAGGCAACCCAATAGACCAAATGTGATTTATCAGTATTGTCAAGGGGGTCGTTTTTCACAAATTAGAACCATATTAATCCAGCCCTATTCATGACCACACCAATCCAATATCATTTAGCATAGTATGACTAAGCAAGTTATGATTTACCTTCAATTATATGCATTTTTTCTTCTTCCGTCGTTCTTTCTTCAGCTAGTATGACTTCCTCTGTAATGTATAAAGATGTTGTATTAAAATCACGGAGATACCAAAAGATTATTCACGTAGCCAGAGATAATGGAGCGCCATCTGTTTCCATCCTGACACACTTCTTGCTTCCTCTACATTCATACATCTCATCATACGCAATTGGCAGTTGATGGGGCTCCTCACATTACTTTCATTAAAAAGTTGAGAAACATACTCCTTCCTCTATTGCACTTCCAATCAAATTCCCATTATAATTCTATTTTACTGATCTTTCATCAATCGTTCAGTTTTCATTCTGTCCAAGATTGTTACTATTATTCAACATTCTTCATATCACTCGGAATCTTCTCACGCATTCTTCTTAATGATCACATCTTCATAGCATTTATTCTGCTTTCATCCTTCTTCTACCAAGTTTATGTTTCACTGCCATACAATAAGGTAGATGTACCAAGACTACATTATGCCAATTAAGATTTCATGAAAAGCGTTTCATTGCCAATTATGGAATATATTATTATTATTAACATGAATAACTTATATAGCGCTGTTTTCGCGAAAAAAACACCTCAAGGACGCTGCATGGTGCCATTCTCTTATCAACACATTCAATCAATCTACAATCTCTTGTGAAACTACTGCTTAGATAAGTAAAATCATTCATTTGTTCCAGACACTCGTTGTTCACAAAGATATGGCAACCGGTCACACGTCATCACATTAGATTTAGCCACATTTATCTTTGACCTATTCTTTAAGCATTCATCATACATGTTCTTTATCAGTGCTTGCGACTCTGTATAATAAAAATTGTTTGATAAATACCTGCTTTGCAGATCCATTCAACGTAACCGTTCAACTCCCTCTCGAGTTGCTGCTGCCGCCTTAATTTTAGAAATTCTTGTCTATTTTCTACTTTCTCTCTCTCCTTAGCGAATTCTCTACAAATGACAGAAGGAACAACATGTTATGAGGGGCTAGCATATAAATGAAGCTAAGCACACAGTTAAATAGTTACAAAGAAAACACCATCTGGACGCGTTAAAATAATATTAAAGAAAGCATACAAAACAATAAAAGCGGAATAACTCGACAAAAATTTACAATTCAATAAAAAATTCTGGAATCATCTGGGCTCTAATAGGGTTACCAAATAAAAATTTCATATGAAAAAGCTGGTTCTCCATACACAGTTAAGAAGATGTAATATATCTAGCAAAATGGAAATATTTGTTTGTACAATACAATTCACCATCACATTGTTTCCCATAGGGGCAGGCAGAGAGGATCGAACACCACTCTATTCTATCGTGACATACAGTTCTTGCCTCGCTCACATTCATACATCTCCTCATGCACACTCTGTGATTATTACGACTGCGGATAGAGCCATCCACCAATATTGGGTTGATCTGATCATGCCATGTTTTTCTTGGTGACCTCTGTATCTCGTATCTTCAATATTTGCATCATAGATCTTCCGTACTATACTACGTACAAAATCTGTACCCATTCGCTCTACATGATCAAACCATCTCAATACATTTTTCTTCATTTTATTAACCACGCTCGCACCCAATATTTGTTTGTTATTTAAAATAATTGTATTATTCGAGATAAACACTGTTTAATCCTACAATTATTTTATAAAATACTGCTGACGATACAGCCTATTATTTGCTTTGCATCAGTTGACCCAGAGTTTTAAGGTGGAATTTTTGACATGACAATCAGTAGAGACCGATGAGGCATTTGTACATTGTCGTGATGATGTGACATTATGTTTATATCACTCTCGAGCGGATTCATAAAAACTTTCTACGCTCACTCTATCAAAAGAGATTCAATCATTATCCAATCTCCACTGAAGATCATGTCTGTTTTTAGACCTCATTCCTATATGGCATGCTATCGTTTCACTCCCTCGAATCTCGTAGGACATTACACCTTATCCATCATTTCA
>JAPMAF010001450.1:0-11056 GCA_026537445.1 Silvatares holzenthali
TATGTATTATTAACGCGGATAATTTTCGTGAGAAAATCACCTCAAGGGCGCTATAGAGATTATTACACTCTGTAAAGAATTTTCTTATAGTCGTGTATTCTTATCAGGTGTTTACTTAACCAGTACATAGTAGTGGACGTACTGGGAAATATAATGCGATGGTTTTTCATTTACACCGTAATAAACAATCCTTGGGTAGTAGACTTATTTCATGAAAAAATCAAATACCATTTAATACATATCCTTGCAAATGCTCGGAAAATTTATTTTGATTCTAAGCGATAAAACAACGTACGTATTCAATCACAGTATACATCGAATACCGTAAAAGGCTCGTAAATACAGGGTTCAGTTGAAACCTTCGCTGAGTGGGAGGGAAGGAGTTTTTCTTTTCACTTCCGTTCGTTAGGAGGAAGAACGAAAGTATCTCCAACTCTTACCGAACGGTTCTGTCCTTGCGGTCGGCGGTTGCCTTTAATATTGAAGTATACCAGCCAGTCGCCTGTCTAGATATTCTCCAGTCTACCATTTCGCGTTTCAACAAACCGAGTTTGCATGTAAATTGATGATTACGCGATGTAAATCGCGAATGCTCGAGCCAGCGTCTCGCAGCGGGTCAGATTGCCTAACTTTTTCAATTGTTGTCGTGACAATCTTCCTGATAGCGTTTAAATCATAACTCTTCTACCGGCTGAATTGCTTACCGGGCTACATAAGTTGGAGCGCACTTCTATTCGTGATAGAGCTAAGTCTAGACCGCTAATCTAAAAACTCAGGTTTTAAGTAATTGATTTATTATAACAAAAATTATATATTTTATTTTCTCAGTTACAACTATTTTATTTACTTTTCGTAATTTAACAGCCATATACTATTAATGTTTACGAATGTTTTAATAATGTATGTTAAAAAACAGTTAATTATTGGTTTACATTTGTTTAAATGTTGCATAGACTTGTCTGAACATACATCTGAGCAATTCTTTTTTTCAATATTCAATTACAAACATTTGTTTCGTGTCGTATATCTTCTTCTCTCTAAATTTTACAGCACTCGGAGTTATTTGGCGATTCTGAATAAATTAAATTCACTTAAAATTCAGAGATCTCCTTGTTACAAAGAACCTTTTATAATGTCATATCACATTTTCTGATTTTGAAAGTGTTCGATTATTTTTCTATCAAAAGTTAGGAACAGGAAATGTTTTCAAAATAAAAGGCAATAGTGCTGTAGTTTTCGTTTTTTCTCTTCAGTTAATTCAGATGTTTTTTTTTGTGTACGTTAATGGCCAATCACTGTATTCGCTTCCTCTTTCTTAGTCCCACGAGCCAAACGACTCAATTCGGTCCCATTGTGGGGTGAAGTTCCCTGTTTAATTTCAAACCAGGTTACGGGAGTATCCCGTTAGCTGTAATACTGGTGGTGGAATACAGGGAAACGTAGGGTGCATAGCCTAGGGAAGCGAGAATAAGCTGCAACCCTGTAAGATGAACGGTAACACCTAGCCACAGAACGGCTATTCAGGTATGCATGTTAAACATCTTGAAGGTACAATGCTATCAAAATTATCGTAAAAGTGTCTTCAAGAAGGCATACTGTGTTTTCTACCAGTATTTATTTAGCCCACCATTTCAGCTTCAATAATTTCTTAAATTTTACTTCATTGCAATGTTACCACGATTTTAAATGGCTAGTAATTTGTACTCTATAAGAAACAGTTATATTTGAAAAATTGTTAATTATAATATTTATTAATTTTTTAAAAGCATACTTCATTTCAATTTACTCTAAACCTACCAAAGTTTCCGTCTCCGTAATCTAAACAATTTAGAGCATCTTCTATCTGCATCTCATGGTTCTCTTCTTAGGACACTACTCAGCAAAACAAATTACTTGACTTAAATTAGAGATGAAAACATGTCTGGTTTAAATTTCTATTGTGTATATTTCAATATTCCTCAAATGTATATTTTATTTTATAAATTTGTGTTGTAAAATTGTTTATTTTTGTTTTTTATCTAATTAATGTAATAATACCATATCAGATGAAAGAGTGTACGCAATTTAAAAACATTAAATATTTTTGTTCTTCTTCGTAGGTAAATCTTATACGATGGTCGGAACTTCAACTAAAGATGGCCTTGGCGCTATACCGAGTGCTATATCCTGGCTGTTTAGAGGCATAGCAGAGCGTCGCGCCCGCCATGGAACAAGGTTTTCAGTGAGAGCTTCTGCGGTAGAACTATGTGGTCATACTAATCAGCTTAGAGATCTCCTATCTGCCCATGCTACAGGTACATTGCCATAATAAAATATTTACTTATTTAACTTGTTTTTTTGATATCAAAAGGTGAAACTTAAATATTTGATGTAAACATCATAGTCATTACCGACATTTAAATTGTTTTCAAATATAATCGGATTGGAACTTCTTTGAATGCATTATAATCTCTTTAATTAATTTAGATTCCGAGCAATCTCCAGGGGTGTATTTACGCGATGACCCACTTTTTGGAACTCAGCTTCAAAATCAATCTGAGCTCCGCGTGCAGACTCCTGAGAAGGCAGCATTTTACTTGGATGTTGCTTTAGCCAATAGAGGACCAGGAAAGGACGAAGGAAGAGACAGTCACTTGTTATATACGCTTCACGTTTACCAGTACAGTGCAGGCAGTAAAGGAGCAGGTATGTATTTAACTAATTTCAACTTACTTTACTCAATTCCTATAGGAGACTACCTCCTACATCAATTATATTTTGTTTCAGTTGCCGGAGGAAGAAGTCGTCTACACCTCATCGACTTAGGAAACTCTGAACGCGGTAAATCAAGTGGAGGGATTCCTTTATCGGGACTGGGAAATATTTTATTAGCCATTTTCAATGGGCAAAAACATTTACCCTACAGAGATCACAATGTTACTCATGTCCTAAAAGAATGCCTTGGATCTTTGACATGTCACGCCGCCATGATTGTTCACGTCTCTCCACATGAACAGCACTATACGGATACGTTAACAACTGTCCAATTGGCTTCAAGAATACACAGAATGAGGAGACGCAAAATCAAGTTTACTCCAACAGCGAACGCTGGTTCTGGTGGAAGCTCCGGTGAAGAGGCGCCTAAAGCAGCAAGCAGTAGTGAACCTGATCCTTCAAGTAGCGATCTTTCTGCAGACACTGTTATATACGTCGGCCATTCTGATGATGCAACGGATGGAGAGCATCCACCAGTTTACATTCCAAACCTAAATTCCGGAGACAACCGTTGCTCTATGGTAAAACTGTTAAAAGGATCAAATGCAGAACATAAATTCAGCAAAGTTCCTACGTTGCAAAGAGTTGTCGAAGAAAGAAGCCCTACGCATAAAACTCTTACGCCGAAAGGTTCTCCCAGCAAAACGTTGCTGCAGTCTTCCAATTCTCTTAAATCGTCACCATCACACGGATTACTTTCAAAATCGTCTCCGTTGAAAAAAAATCTTTCAAAGTATGGCATCGGAGATGAAGGAACTAGCAAACTACCGGCTGTGTTGCCTGTCACTAGCAGCGATGAACAATGGATCGATGGACCTCGAATGTTGAAATCAAAAGTGGTCGAAGCGCGACATTTTATGAAAGAAGCGAATCACGTTAAAAAGCGAGAGACTTGGGTCGATGGCCCCATGCAAGCTCCCAAGGTAACAACTTTACACGCAGAGCTATTGGGAACCCACGGAGGGGAAAATATTGGTTATGGCTACATGGATAGTCACAAAAAAATCATGATCAGAAAATGGGTCGAGAACCAGACGACACAAATCCAAAAAACTAAATGCGTAGCGCCACGAGTGGAAACTAAACAACCCACTGTATATAAAGAACTTACTCAGTTTAAAACTTGCGATGACATCAATAATCACGAAAAGGTTATGCAAGTTTGTCGCGACATAACAAAGAATAACGTTATCGAAGAATCAGTTATTCGAACTGGATTAAAAACTATGATAAATCCGAATACGATTAGTGAAGAAGACATGGAATTAGATAGAACTCATGATAATACTTTTGGTGATCGTTTATCTGATATCAATCTTAAAATTCCCGTGCCGGAAGTTGAAGAAGATGAGGATAGCGAAGAAATGGCAGAAATTCCACCGGCGTTACCTCTCATACAGCCTTTGAGCAGTAGGGAAGTATCTATGGAAAGTTTAGACGTTCGGCTTAAGGAAAGATTGCGAATGAACGATGAAATGATTTCAAATCACAGCAGAGATATAGATATAAACGGTATGAGCAAGGGGCCCGCAGAAGATGACGATGAAATTTTAGAAATTATTGAGGTAGAGGAACCTTATGAACCGGTACCGACTCAAGATTCCTGTTTACAAGTAACAGAAGAAGATATTGCTTATTGCATGGGAGTCAGAGAGAATCCTCTTCCAGAAGTAGATCAAGGACATATAGAAGAACATCCGCTGAGAATACTAAGCCAAGAAAATTTAACAGTCGTTTCAACATTTACAGACTCTATGTCGGTGTATAGTGACATGGAAAGACAAATTCATTCTAATCCTTATTTAAAGAAGGCTTATAATCTGTACGGCAATAATGACTACGATGATACCGATTATACTAATAGTCATAAACCTATGGTAGCCTATTCCGAAAACGGTTCTCATCAAAGCAAATTTCACGAACTTGCAAAACTCCATGAATTGTATCAATCAAGATTAGCGATGGCGAATGTTGAAAACTCTCCCACGTATAGAGGGATGGTTCAGCAGAACATGAACCTTCCGCAAACTTACTGCCAATCATTGTCCCTCTCCGACATGCTGTACGGAGCGGAAGATTTTCACGGAAACAGCTCAATTTACAGTGAGCCAGCGTACAAACCGCAAGAAAATTTCTGCGACAATTGCAAACAAAATATTTCTAGACCGGGCTCCGCTCTCGATTGGAATGAACTAAATTTTTCAATGGATAATCAATCGTTTTTCCCAGATAAACCGCTCTCTGGCAGATTTCAAAAATATTCTTCTAGACTGACTCACGAACAGCACATGAATATAGCCGCTCTGAGGCATCCTGACGGTGCTTCAAATCCGAACCTTAGGGAGGAAAAAAGAACTATGGGAAATGGTGCGTCCGTTTTCGAAACTGATAAAACATACGACGATTCAAAAAAAGCTTCTTTGCACTTGGAAGTTAGGCCTCTATCGAGCGAACCGATCGATTTGGACAGAAGCAAGGCATCAAATAATATGCTACCTATAACGACGGAGCCAATATCCGACGGAGCCGCACAGAGACTAATGAGTATTGGCTCAGGTTTAGGATCGACGAAAATTGCAAACAAACCCGATGGATACGATAGCGGGCACGATTCTACCCCGAGAACGTCCAAACACAGTCCGGCAGCGATATCGAGGAGGGCCGAGTCCGGATACGACAGTGTCGTGAGAGACAGTGAGAGCTCCAGCATCGATTCGTATTCTATTCGCCGGGCGCACCGGTCACACGCACACGGAGGTAACAGAGCCCATACAACAGCTAAATATAAGCACCATCAGCATGACCGATCCTTCTGTTCGTGGTTGAGAAATCCTTTCACGTGTAAAAACTCCGAGACTGATGCGGAAATAAGTGATTTCTAAAGTATAATAAATAACATAACAAGTTAATGCTCTGTCCGATTTCTCTCCATGCATGTATCACTTAACCTTACAATGCGAATTACTCGCTGTTTAACCAACATTTCCAAAGAACGATGCCGCATGATGGATGTTTATAACCATGATTGTATATTCGGATGTTAAATTAACATTTAAATTGTTAATTTATAAAATTAATCTAGCTTCTCTGCCAAACAAATGCATAAAAAGGTATTTTTGCCAGCAGCAATGGTGACAAGATTCAACCCAGTGAACGGAATAAACTCTACTTTGAAAGCTAAACTTCAACTGTTGGAAGATCAAGAGAGAGCCAACTTCATGTTCTGAGAACGTGCACCGAGTATAACAATGTTATTTTCTACTTGATAAAGTTATTGTGATATTTGTAATGTTTGTATTTAAACAATATCAGCGAAACACTGTTAATTTATCTTCTGTAAACATCTATAAAATCGGATATGTTTAAAGCTTAATGTAGCAAAATTATTAAAAAATGAACTAAATACATTATAGCTTTAAGATTTGCCTGCAGAATAAATAAACGATTAACCGAATTTACAAAGGGAGACTGCTTTTGATACTAGACAATTGTTAAGTGTAAATGTGTGTTAATTAAAAAAATATTTTTAAAACGATATAGCTTTTCTACCTTCTATCACTTACTACGAACCCAATTATTTTAACATTTACGAACTTCAATAAAAGTTTGAGTAAACGATTTTAACATAATATTTTTATATTTGTACTAATATCGACTTTTCAACTTTGTAAATCGATTGAAATATTTTTTGCTAAAGCTTATATTATTCATGTTCGTCACGACATATCTGTTTTTCATATCAAGAAATCATATGAAATATTTTTTTAAAACTATTCCTTCAGAAAATTTTCAAAAACGACTAAATTCAAGTCAAAAAATGTTTTAAAAACCTCTTCTAAATTTAGCTTTGTATGTCACTGATAATCCAATATGAGTTTCTGTAATATAAACTCTTTTTTGTTAGGTCTAGATTTAAGAATTATTTGTTATTCGACACTTGTAAGATATGTGTAAATTTATGTTGTCATTACATGTACATATTTCAACATAAGTAATTTCAATGACATTGATTTTTTCGTATATTTTATCGATATCTAATTTATATTGTTTTTTTTGTAGAGAAATTTTATGCTATTTAATTATTATGTATCGAATACGATTAAGATAATTATGAATCACGTTATTGTTAGTACATTAAGGGTACTATATTCTCTAGCTTAAATCATTTATTCATTAAAATGCCATAAATCAATAAATTATTATTATATGTACTTACGAAATATTACGTATTTGTCAAAGTTAATCATTTTAATAAACGATTTAAACTTCCATCATTTTTAATTTTTTCTTCATTTCACACCCATTTCCTGCAAAATTTTAATCACCTCTATATAGAAAAAGACGAAACTAAACTGAAAAGAATCGAATGATTCATCTTAATTAATAAAATGGTAATAATGATTGTTTGAATACAGCCGTAAAATCGGAAATTGAAATAATACAAAAGTAATAAAATTAGGAAAAATGTGTAACACGTGAAAAAACTTAGACTGCATTTCGGATAAACTTACTGTTTTCACAGTTTCCCTTAATAATTATTAACGGAGTATGAATTTTATGATTGTACTTGTTCGAAAAAGATTTATTTCCCAGAGCGTCTGTTCACTGATATTAGAGACTAGTTAGCTTACCGTATTTTTTACATCAAAAGTTGAAATTGGAAGCAAAAAATATTGCATAAATTATTATATAAAGTTCTGAAAGTAGATAATATCTTATAATAAATAAAATCATGATTTATCCGTTGTCAAGCCATTATTTGAGTCATGTCGATGTCATCTAAATTCCCTCCTCCCGTGATCCAGGGATCGCAAGCTCGCGTTATTCCCGTCATTAATAATGAGATAGGGTCTCCTCGCAGATTTTCGCATTAACCGGCTACATTTTATATTCAGCTCGCTCGCCGACCGCAACAAAAGTAACTCTTGTGGAAATTACCTCAGACGCTGTGCTGTGTTCGCCCTATAGATAAGTAGCAGTAGGCGTATATTACAAGGAGACGCGCGCACCTTGTCGAAGCGCGTCGCGACGTCCTATGAATATAAATAGACCGAAAACGTAAGTTTTTCCCTTTCCGAAGAACAAAAGATATTAGCCTTCCAATAACACCCAATAATGCAACTATTCCATGTGGAATGTATGTATTATATTTTCTAGAATCTCTCTGTTAGCAACCACCGAGTCACGTGGGTTGGAGAAATTTCTCATATACGGGAATTTTCAGCAATTTATGTAACAATAAAAATGTTAAATAATATCGCCACGTTTGTTCGTTTTCAACGATTGTGTTCACAAAGAATTGAAATTGTCTTATTGCATAAAAAGACTACGTAAAATAAGAATTCAAAGATGGGTCCATAACGTAGCCAGGCAAACTTACGGACAATTACATTTTTATAATGTAGCTATTTTTGCGCACTGTTATTCATAACCCTCCATAATATCTCTCACTGAGTTTTAAAGTAGAACCTCTATATGAACACCTGAGTAAGCTCTTCACTAGCGACATTCTCAGATGCTTGAACCGCAAAATATACATGCTTGCAGTAATGACTTGTAGACCAAAGTCACATTCGTCAAATTGATTGTCAGTCCAGCAAAACATAAAATAGCTATGATACACACGATTATCAAATCGGTTACGAAATATGGAAATACAAATTAACGAAACATGTTGCTAGATATAGTGACCAAAGATAAACGAAGAGGATAGTGGAATGGAGACCTCGTGAAGACAAGAGAAGTAGGAAGAGGACTTTTTCACGATGGCTGGGCGACATAAACAAAAAAAAATAAGATAAAAGAAAAATAAAGAAGATAGAAATGCATCAAGAAATTTTATTAAACTTTAAGCAAACGAGTGTAAATTTGGACCATAATTTATCAAACCGAATCAAGTGTATCGAAAAGTGGTTGTCTATAGAAAGCAAAATGAGGACGAAGGAGTATGGAGAAATCACATGTGAAATGGTTCAATACTAATAATTAATAATTTTTTTTGGCGTCCACTCTATACGGTGATTCAACCAGCCATGGTTGCATATCAATTAAGTTACATTATATTTTTAAGTCAAAGGCTCTCACATGTTTCATTAATGCTTTGAACAACCTGACATCCCGTAGTGAGAGCACATGTGATATACATATTGGGAGCGGGACAGTTCGACTTAATTCGTTCACGAGGCTTGTGCTGTCTCTACTTGGGCATCCAAACAGTATATTGCCCTGTTCAGGTGTGCAAAGTTAAAACATAAATCAATTATAATATTAAATATTGCTTTGGGCTTCTGTGACTTCTAAAAAGCTACAATGAAAGAATACTTAAATATTACGATAGCCAAAAAAGAGGAGAAAGCGAAAACGATATCAGTTTACAAAATAAAATTCTATTCATTTTTTATGGCTTCACTATTAAATATTTATTTTAGGAATCTTAGCATATGCTGATCATGATTACGAATGTCTATAAAATTAATTGAAAATTGTTGTTGACAATTTGTTTTCAAATGCATTCTTGTCGAATCATGTCGGAATAATTAAATGCATATCTAGAAATTAAAATAAAGAATGGAGAACTACAAAGTAACCGAAGAAAAAGAGAGATTAATAAATCAAATTAAATTAAGGAATTGAAGCAAATTAAACTAGTGTTGTCTACAATGTATGACAAGCATATATGTACGAGTATGTCTCCACTTTAATAAATGTTCATACTATATGATAAATTATGCAGTATTAATAAAATCAGCAATATATGAGTGCAAGCTCCGCTGTGTGGTGTAAAAACGGATTATATTCGTAACAAATTACTCTCACTTTTCCGATAATTCTTCAGCGATAAAAAATTGCGGATCACTAATCTTGACTCTTCTTTCTGGTGGGAGATGTCTCCTGCGCAGGTGTTGCAAACGCGGGATAAGCGCGGCCCTTCCTCTAATGCGATGAGTAAATCTCTGAGCTAGATGGATTGCTGAGAAAATCCTTCTTCCTTAGGAGAACTTCTCATCGCTTTTGGAAAAGAGCCTCCGTCTCAGAACTTTGTTGGCGAGATCACAGATTACATGCACGAATGTGTGTTGATACAGCACATTTATTTCTTCTTTCCTTCTCCTCATATTAGTAATTATATTATTTTGGTATTATCACATTTGCTGAAATTGACAACAAAGAACAACCATTTAGTTAAATGTAATCTAATCTATATCATGCGAAAACTTCTTCAATATTCACCCTGCACATTTAATGATAAAAAAGTATGCGATTATTATATAAGCCATCTCCCAACGTACCCAGATAATACTTTTGATAGCAATATATTTAACCACAATATATTTTCTAATTTTCTGCATAGGAATTTTCGTAAGCTTTCACGACCAAAAGATTCGCAAGTCAAAGACTTCTGGGTAGTCATGTCGTGTTGTGACATTTTGTTTTCCAACGTTTCGGACCATATTGCAGTGCCCATCTTCGGTGCGAGTCTGTCTATGTAAAAAAGGGCAGACAAAACGCCACAACACGACATGACTATCCAAAAGCCTTTGATTGGTGAATCTGCATACGGTGTGCACCGGAGTGAATCTATCATATCCAAAGAGGGTGTTGGTGTAAAGAGTGAGGAGTAGACACGAGTCTTGAAGAGACCCAAGTTAAGTTATAAGGTAGGTCTGTGGTCTAGTAACTAGAATACTTGGCTAAGGCGCTGGAGAAGCGGTTGTGGTCCCGCCAAAGTGAAGAAATCCCGCCGAAGTGAAAAAAAAAATAATGTATTTTCCGTATCAGGTTTTTTATTTTTTCTGTGCGAGTACAAAAATAATATTAAAAAGAGGGTTTAAAGGGTGAAATTATTTTTTCTGTCAAAACAATGCAAACAAAAGAGAGTCACGATTCAGATTGCATGACTCGATTCCAAACTCTTTCGAGCCTTTGCTTATTTCATTAATAGAGAAAAAACGCGCTAATTGAATCTTAAATCGTAGTTTCATCGCCCGACAAATTAAAGGTCTCGCAAAGTTTCGCCCGTTAGTTCAGAACGAGTTATTACCAGTTTTATTTCCCTTACGAAATATAAAACTTATTTTATTCTTTTGTGGATATTCATAAACTTTGTTACTATTTTATGTAATACGAGGACATATTCCGCGACTGAGACGTGCCGTGTGTCTTAGAGGAAACAGGGTTGGGGTGAATGTGAGTGGGCGTGGGGTATGGGGCTGAGGAGGTATAAGTAATAAGGCAGCAGGTGTAAACATCAACTGCACATATTAGAAAGAAAAATAGTAATAGTTCAACCCTACATTTTCCA
>JAPMAF010001451.1:0-11056 GCA_026537445.1 Silvatares holzenthali
CTTACTACTTACTAATTTAGTGTTTAAGTCAAAACTAGTAAGAATGAATTTACATAAAAAAAAATATTTTATGGTCAAAGACCAAAATAAACTAAGAACAAGTAGATTTTAAAATGGACCACAGATCAATTGGACTGAAGACAAATAGAAAAGCATCTATTCTGAAAAAAAATATGCAAAAAACGGTAACAGGTCGGACATTAAAATATTTTTTTAACAAAACACCATGACAGGACTGATATAAATTTGAAAGTGTACTATCAAAAATACGAACATAATAGACGTAGATCCTATGTAGGGATATGTTGAAATGAGTAAGGAAAAATTTTTTTTCCACATTAGAGGAGCTGAGAATATTAAGGAAAAGTAACTGATTGGAACATTTTTTTTTTAAAAAAAGTAAATAACATCGCTGTCACCTTGTTCATATAATTACATTTGAAGCTTTGAAATTCGGGCTTACAACAATAAATGTCCTTACATTTTGATTAAGCGTTTTTTGCAAAGCACCACTTTTTGAGGTGATTTTCTCCCAAAAACAGCACTACATAACTTATCTACATTGGTAATAATAATTCTTCTGATTCGTTTCTCGATTTTATCGAACCAAGATGTGGTTAAGCTTGAATGAATTGAAAGAAATTAAATCATTTTATATAGATACGAAGTCGCTAAAATACGCATTGTTATTACAGCCAATAATTCCATACCAAAAATGAAACTTCTCAGAAGCAAATTGAATGTAAATAATGTAAAAATAAAACCATAAATGTAAGAAAGGGAATAATTACTACCCACTATATGAAGGGGGATTTTATATTGAAAACGTAACCAATGAAATGAGTTTGTCTCTTTTAGACCAAAAGCAGCCGAAAACTGCAAGAGTGGGACCGAAATAAGTACTCGATCTTCTTTAAATACCCGAGCCATATTGCTAGATGGGAAACTTTTTGAAACTTTTATATGCAGACCCATTAGCTATATGGATGTATTGGCCATCAGCAACGACAAAGAGGAAACTAAGCAAAACTTGCTTTGATATAGCTGTAATTAAAACCATTTTAAATCAGAAAATAAACTGAATAAATAATGTATGAAAATAAAAATTTTCCCTTTATAAAATAGTTAAGCGAAACACATGTCTGTGTTTCCTCCTGCTTTCAATATGAGGCTCTTCAAGACCCGCGTTAATTTTACCCTATCTTTAAGTCTTCCTCATCCCACTTAGCTTCTTATGTTGTTATAGGGCTGCTTTGGTGGTGCCTTCTGTGTAGTAATTTATAAAAAAAATCAATAATAATTTTTGTCGTAGTTTTTATCGATCAAAAGATTCGCATATCAACATTTTTGGTAATAATGCCGAGTTGTGAAATTTTTTGTCAACATTTTAGACCACATTTTAGAGTGAGTATATCCATAAGAAATGCGTATTTTAGACTGTCTTTTCACATAGACAGACTCGCCTTAAATATACTCCAATGTGGTCCAAAACGTTGACAAATATAATGTCACAACGAGACATAAGTATAAAAAGTCTTAGGATTTTGAAAACGCAATATTTAGATAGAATAAACTGAAACTCAGCACTGAGACTTAAACTCATAATCTGTATCACATTACTACAACATGAATTCTGGTTATTCAGATCTGGTCACAAAACGTGGATGAATTTGTCGGTCTCGTGATCGAGTGGTTAAAGGCACTTAACAAAAGCGTTGGAGGAACGTTGGAGGTCGCGGAATCAAAAAGATCGCGGAGTAAAAAAATGTATTTTAAAATGCATTTTTCTATTCAGGTTTTAAATATATGTATAAAAATATATTTAAAAAATCAAAAACAGTGAAAAAAATGCATTTCAAAAACATATATTGACTTTGGACTGGAAAAGAGTGGTGGATCTTGTATTGTCCTAATAATACCATCGTTCAGTATTGTAAGCCACGTGAAATGGATTTATTCATGTTTCGTGACTAGAACTGAATAACCAGGTTTTCAATCTTTCCTCCGACTGCTACACAACATTTACAATTGCATTGGTACAGTATGTAACAGACCCTGATGGATGGATGGTGGTGTCGTGGTGTCTCAAGTGTAGTATAAATTAAAAAAAATCGTTTCACGCAGCGTACAGTTCTAACGATGGCAGGAGTCCATGATGATAGCAGTGAGAAATACTTAATTTTTAATTTTAATAAATTCCACACAATATTATAAATTTTTAAATATATACAGACTCATAGATTCTGCAACATCCCGCGTATTTATCAAATGTGCTGTAGTATAGAGGCATGCATAGTATCTCGTTGTTATAAATATTAAGCAATATTTACGAGATATGCTTTGATTGGACTTCTATCGTTGCTGTTGTAATTTTCTTCCACAGAAGAAATTACAGGTCCGAATGGCAGAGCTTTTAGCATTATGACATACAAATAATATTAAGCAGCATTTACGTAATCTGTCTCTCTTTTAATAGACTTACTATCCACGGTCTTGTAATTTCAGTGCAGAAAAGAATATTTTCATAAATGCAGCAAATTCAAAAACAATATTTTCATAAACGAATGAATTTCTTCTTAAATCTCCACTAATTGTTACGAAGGAAAGAGATCACGAAAAAATTGACCACAATGAATGTGTAACTGAGTGTCAAAAGTTATCCTCGTATCCAGAAACAACGTAATCCTATGAAAAAAAACGATTGCAAATTTTCAACGTACTTGCTATTATAATTTGTAAGGCTCATATTACGAGGTTATTACGGTGACGTGGATATTCCATGCACAGGTATATTCCGTAACGGCGGAGTAACCACTGAAACTTTGTTAATATTATGTCACGTGCAATCCTCATTAGGTGAGGTGGAGACGAAAAAATATTATTTACGGCGATCTGACGTCAGAGTTGCCGGGAGACAATTAGAAGTTAACTTGGATGAAACCGCAACTCCTAATATGGGTACCGCATAGTACCATATCACTTAAAATAAAGAACGCAGTATCTTTCAAGTAGTTGAATATTACATAAAAATGTGTAAACATGGCCATATATACAATAAAGAAGATTTTAACATTTATGTCTGATATAAGTAAAAATTTGTATATACATATACTAGGTATTCAGTAAAGAGAAACGATCACATATTAGAAGTCATTGTTTTTTCAGAGTTAATGAAGAAACGTTTAATGAAAAGAAGAACGCTTATTAAGGAATTAAACAAAAAAACTCCTGGGTGTATTAAAAAGCTATAAGAATCATGTTTCAGGCGTTACAGAGCTGGTGATTGTATTGAAAAAGAATTCAGCAAGCGGCGTTGTTGGGTTGAAAGAGTTTTTCTGCGAAAACTAAAAGAAAATAAATGGTTCATCATCATTACCAGCATATGTTCGAAACATGTCAAATTAATTAAATAAATAATAATTAATAGTTGAGACAAAGAAATTAAATAAAATTTTATCAAATAATGAAGAACTACAAAATACCCGAAGAAAAAGTGAAATTTAAATAGGTTTAGGAAGACCACAGATCATACAGCCTAAAGAGCTGTCGACCTGAATAACGTCTGGAAGAAATTATGTTTAACGCTACATGCAATATGAATGACGATAGTGAGCAAATTGGAGGCGTTTGATTTATACATGGCATAGCGTTTAAAATGTTGCAAACAAAAGAGTTGAAAGTGTAATGTTCAATAGGACTCTGCCGTATTTTTTTGTTTCATCAAATGAAATCTTTTTTGTTTCATCAAATGAAAAGTTTTTAACAATTCTTCACAGCGTGAAGTCTTGGATAATGAAACTCTTTGATAAATTTAACATTGACATAGTAATTTAACAACACAATTTCTAATACTTATCGAGATGATTGCACGTTGAATTAAATTTGCTCATTTTTATTTAAATATTTTCAAAATCGACAATTGATAAATTAGTATGTTGCACGCTATACGTTATAAATAACACATTTGATAAAAATAATAGTGAAAATATAATGTTATACTTGCAATTTGGTGAAAACGAGATGTATGTTCCCGTCGCTAACAGAAGGATATGTTTCGGCGGCCGACGGGAACTAACCGCTCGAACAAAGGTGTCGTATAAGAGAATCTACAAGTAAGAGAATATGCTTTGCGCCAAATTAGTTAGATTGGCACAGATCGTTTCGAAAAAATTCAACCGCGAGGTGAACAGATAAAACTTCCCACAACTTCGAATAAACAAATCGCCATCAACTTGCAGCCGCAGTGTTTTGAACTGTCAGAAACTTCCAAGGCGGATCGATTCTTGCGAAAAAGTTAGTTAAATAACGGCGGCAGTAGTAGTTCAACAACAACTAACAACTGTTAACAACAAGAAGTAAAGTCGGGGAAGTCTGCGTGAACTTGGGCGACTTGAAAAATTCCGTTCATCACCGAAATATAGGTCCTAAGGGCGACCCACTTGTCGTGGAGGGTCATGGCGAGAGATGGACTCGCTTCACTTACCCCTCGGATCCTCGGATCCTCTGCCTTCCAGAACACCACGAACTGGTGGATGACTCTTCCAACAGCCAGGAGGAGCTGCCCGAAGCCGAGAGATGCCGATTCGGTCCGAGGATGACCGAAGGCTCTGGGGAGGCGGCCAGGAGAGGTGGGGCTCCCCGAGAGTCGGAGGTGGTGGGGACACTATTGATTGCCGCTGGGGTGAAACGTGTTACTCAGATGATTGTCTTATTTTTCACACGCTTATTAAAATGGCGATTCAGCAGTTTGCGTGTTTCACAGTCCCAAATTTAACAAAATACATTTTAATATTGAGGTAAAAACTACCTTTCATTTTTAAAAACTCTCAATCAAATAAGTTGAATACATTTAAGAATATTTTCAGTATTTCATACACTATATGATCTCGTTTCTTTAAATATCATACATTTCTTGATTATTTTAATAGATATTTTGCCCATTACTGCTTTAATCTCTGCGGTATACCTATTTTTATATCATTTTGACAGCCTATTATTTTTGGATATATTGATTTGGAGCTACATTCTTTCTTCAAGCAATACTCGTATTTTTTACCTTATTGCATTTCAGAATATCGAAATAAAATATTCATTCCATTCGTGTGCTAAATTCTTTGTATCAAAAAGTGATTGTATGAAACTTTATTAAAAAAGCAATATTCTGTAATAAAACATACACGATCTTTAAATGATTCATCATTATTTCATATTACGTGACTCGAAGTGAGCAGACGCCGAGCGAGGGTCCTTCCTCCGGAGCGTCCCCTGAAGGACTGTTTTTAGATCAGACTTCCAGCGCGCATGCGGCTCCCACTCGAAGCCCAACCCCGTCCCATCCCCCGCCACTCAGACCCGGAGCTAAAACTTTTTACCTACACAACGAAGGCTTCAACGGACTAATACCATCACGCCGCCCCCCTCTGCAAAACTTTCTATACACACTGCCGTGAATTCAACGCGCCAACACAAGCGCGAAACCTACCAGGGAAAACTTTTAACACACACACCGAAGCGGGACGGTATACTCGGGCTCTCCAACTCCCGGCCAAAACTTTTAACACACACATACATTGACACGAGCGTTAGTATTCTAAGGCTTCGTTCACTTGGACAAAATTGTAGCAAAACTGTAGCTGAAATATACAGCGAACATTGAAATTGAACCAGAGAACACAGACATTCTCTCGCTTTGGACAAATGATTCGAAATCTTTGTAACAACAAAACGAGCATACCTAAATGAATTCATTGTTTTACGTATTATGAAGGTACGGGGAAAATTCATATTTAATATTCGCTAGAAAATGAATGGTGGTCGTTAAAACAATATGTTTACGCAATTAAATCATGTAAAAAAACAAAAATATAACAATCAGTTTGAGTAGCACGGGAAGGGCTATGTAGTGTTATTGAAAACGTTCGTGTGCACGAGGCTTTAAGGTTCAGGCTTTGAGGGAAACTTTTCACACACACACAGCTAAGCTTGCAGCGTACACTTTTTGCTCTGGCGGAAGAGTGTTGGTTAAAAAGTTTTCCCCGCTACAGAATAAGCGGTAAGTAGACGGAGCCTGTGTATATGTGCGGGTGTGTGTGTTTGCAGGGTCGGAATTAATTTCAATACTACAGAATTAAATCCAATCAATAAAAGGAACGTCAATCCAAATTCAACAATACGGTATCACTATATTTAAATTCATTTCCCTGCGTCCTTTACCAAATTAGTTTGGGAATTCGTTGTTTCTACACGTACGGAAATAAAGAACACGCCTAGTGTTTATGAATGATTTCAATTTTATATACATTATCGCAATTTATAAAATTACTATTAACTGTAAAATTCTATGTAATTTCTTTGTTTTTAACCACAAAATGTTATTTAATTAATCTAACATATTTCGACCCTACGTTCGAATTTGTTGTTGCTAGTCATGATCATGAATTTACTGTTATTATTAATTTTTATTAACAATACATAAGAAAACACCTTTTTTATAAAAAAAAATGTATTTTTTTTTTCAATAAATTGTGCACTATTTGTATTATAGAAATCATAAGATAACATGTTTCTTGATCTAAGACTATGATATAATCAAACATATGGGCAGATTTGCCATGCACTTAATAATATAATTTTATTCTAGCATAGTTGAAATAACCTTTAAGAATATTTTAGTATAATTAACACTTCACTTAAAAAAACTACGTGAGTGATAAAAAGATTAAGAAAAGATATTTTTGTGAAATGTGGGCGAAAATACAGAATACTTACAGGTCGTTGCTAGGTTGATTTGTAATCTTCAAGTGAATTATTTCAACGTCGTTTAAAGGAGCGAAGATATTATTTAAAGTATCGTTAGGCCGCAATATCCGCCCCTGGATTGGCCCAATATAGTCTACGTGGCTGTGAGCTTGTAGCGCTGTACTAGCTCACAGCTCGTAGTCAGTAGCCCGGGATACCTTTGGCTCAACCTTTTGCTTCAGCACGCTAAGACCGAGTCTGAATTCAACGTTTTTATCTGAACAACGTGCACAACGCTGTGAATTCTACGTTATCCGGTTATTTAAACGTACGATGATTAAATACACGATGCTTCACTATCATTATCACCTGTTCGCATTTGAGCATCCTTGGAAAGTTTACTATAATTTTTAACGTCATCATTAGCGCTACAAAACTGTGTGAGTTTAAACTATTTTGAAGAAGTAGCACCGTCAGGAATGCTCCGCAGGATATTTCCAGCTTACTGATTCTAAAGCAACATTCGAGAATATTGTAAAAACCTCCGTCGTCACAAACTCTTAATATACTCATTATAAGGATACAATCATTGCCGAACCGTGATTTTTTTTTAAATTTAATTAAATGTATTAAATAAACAATGATTCAAAGTGGTTAAAATTATAATGAATTGAATTATTTACTGTTGAAAACACATATATCCGGTCGTTTGAGATTACAACAAATATTGAAAAGTATCTATCGGAAATACGTTTATTCAACAACAAACGATTATTTCAACCCAACATTACAAATTACAGCTTTGAGTAAGGAAGCATTTCTTTGCATATTTTGTAAGGGTACACTTTTTTTATAAAAGCCTATGAAAAATTAACCTCATTGTTTAGGCTATGAGGCATTGAACTAGGCGGAGAATCAAGACAAATGCAACGGAGCTAATTTCAACGAGGAGAATTAAGATTGAGTTTCCTGGGTACGCAAATGCCGAGAGAAGTTTAAATCAATACCATAAAAAAGCGCTCTGTCTATAACAGAGAACCTTTTTTTATCTCGTTAATACGGCAGGAAGGTAGGTAAATAGAAGCGCGCGGTATTAGTAGATGCTATTGTGGAGTAGTAGGAACCTCGCCTTAGCTTTATATTTACGACCGTTTCAGCCGCTACTTTAGTATAAAATGCAAGTGAGCTCGTAAAAAAGCTCCGGCCGCAAGCAGCGCGGCTGCTAAATATATTAGCGGTCGGCCGCTGAGAAATATTCAGGCGTAAGGACTGAAATGCGAAAGCTCACCTTCACTAAATTACCACTCTTCTCTATTCTATACTGGATCCTTCCCGGTACTTTATTGGAGAATTAAAAACGGTACCTTTGTAAGGATTCCCATAGTTGATCATATAATTTAACAAGTAAAGTAACAAACTAGGCAATATACATGTAATCATTTTTCTTTTTAGAGTATCGTATATTAATTTAAAATTAAACAAGGAAAGTTTTGAGCTCAAACTGAAATCTCTTGCGATGTCAATAAAAATATAATTTACAGAAGATATATAGTCACTCGAGAGAATAATAGTTGAGAATATTTTACTAAAGTTAGTTAAATGAATTATGAAAAAAAATATATGTTCCTTATTCTCTAAATAAGTGGTAGATGTGACTGAGAGCCAAGTTGTCCAAAATGGTTTTGTGATTCAATTTTATCATTTCTTACGAAACTGTAACTAATCAAAATGAAAAGATCATTTTCAAAATTGAAAAAAAAAACATTTGCTATATCGGTTAATTCGATCTCTTGATCAGCAAATTCCTTAAAACCAACAGTTTCTTAAGTTGCTATTAGTTTAGGAATAACTAGCTGTATTCAAATTCCTAAAAATAATGTATCGGTTGTGAAGTTATGAATTTGACGCGATTACAAGAGAATGACGTTATAGACGACATTTGGTAGATTTTATTTTGCTTTCGTACATTTTTATATAAATATCATAGGACTGAATCCCGAAATTACATCTCGAATCAAAATGACAAGATTTGATATCTACTCAAAAAACAAACATACAAAAGAGTCTCATACAGTACATTTATTTAGAGTTCACTGCCTTCAGTCATAAGGAAGCGAGCAAGGAAGGTGTTACTGATATGTGTATAATATACATTTTAATGAATATTTAATTTAGGTTCCTTTTTTATTTTCATATTTCATACAAATGATCTGAAAGTGAAATATTATACAGATATTTGCATGCCTTCTTTTATTTATGTATTAGTTTTCTGCGTTGTTTTGTTTAAAGATATTTTGGACTAGTTCACCATCATTAGTATTGTATTACATAATACAATTTTCTCTTTGGTTCGTCTATATGTGTATGTCTAGTTCCCAAGGTATTATTCGTACAGATGGTTATTTCTCTTATATTCGTACAAATTACATATTTCAAAAAATACGAGAATATGTTGGGTTTTGTTGTAGGAATCAGTGAATGTAGTGTTTCGTATAACCAACAGACGGTATAATTACATACAAATAGTGAGCTATACGCATGGCGCCCACATAGGTTTTCAGTCATATTAGAGCTTCGGCTCCCCGATATCATTAATTTGGTGCTATTGTTTATGACGGGGAAGCTCGGTCCAGTCATTTCTTGTTGCAGCTAACAGACAGAAGGGGTTGCGCTACTCGTTGAGGTGATTTGGTGTTATAATAAGTCTGCTAAGTAATTAGGAAATCAAACCATAAACTTGTTACTCTAAACAATACGGAAAATTATATTGTACAAACCGTTACCAGAATTATATATTTATCAGTGACGAAAATATAAATATTTATTTTTTTAAAATGCTTTCTCCTTCTTTCTTATCGTAAAAACATAATAACTGTAGTATTTATTTATAGTTTAAATATTTATTATTTAACTGTATACGAATTATTATAGGAGTAGTAAAAAATCTTATTTAGATGTACGCATTGAAAAAAATATTTATTCGCTTTCTTAAATGCCTTACGTTCGTACGTAGGCTTCCACCTAATGATAACCTCGACAAAGTAGATGTACTAGGGAAAACTGGTGCAGTAGTTTCCCATTTGCTTTTGTACCATAGTAAACAATACATGTCTAATAGTAGATTACATTTTTGGAAAATTTAATGACACTGCTGCTACCCAGCGTCGCACTAACCGTAACACATGTCAAGCCCTGGTATTCAAACCTATCGTTTTTTCTGCAGTATCTTAATTTACCAAAGTCACAACTGATTCTTTATTCATCGCAATCAAAATATAGCCAAGACTTACGAATAAATTACAGCAATTCAAGAAGCCAAAGAGAGCAAATTTCTTTTCTAACTCCTATCAGGTAACGACGCAGAAAGAAGAATAACGTTAAACGTGGATAATGAAAAAAACAAATATTAAAATATATATATAGTTACAGTACAAAGTTTATGTGAAGAAAAACTGTGCCCGATGAGTAAAAACTTGTGAATGAAAATCTGTCGCCATTTTTTTCCAACGTTGCGAAATGACACTGGCTTTTCCTAACGATTTCTAATGTTTTAACTATAATGTGATAAATAAAATGTTTGGAAAACAACAATTGCTGCATTTTCTGAGTGTACCGTTAAATAATACGGGTTAACTGAAAGGGCGCAATGATGGGGATACACTGGTGTTCAAAGTAGTGATCTGAAAATAAGATAAATGTATTGCGGGAACCATTTATCATCGCAACACCAAGAGGTGACACGTCTGTCAACTATGGTCACCCTTGATGACCCACATCATTTGTTTCCTGTTTTGTTACTATTACCCCAACATCATAAACTACTTCATGGCCATTTTAACTTTTTAGCTGTACTATCGAAGTAAAGTAGGTCCAGAAATAAAATAAATATAAAGTGTTAATTTTAAATTATTTCAGATATAGAATAAACGATTTTCTAGTACAGACAATGCAGTTTAGAACGTATCCGGCATTTGCATTAAATTGCATAGAATCTCGGTATCTTGTCGATGCGCGGCTTCCAGTCTTGAGTTAAATATAATTGAGCAAATAATTTGTTTGTTCATTTCTTATATTTCGAGTGAAAATTGTCCACACTTGCTTAGTTCTTGAGGTATTTGACATGCGTTATATAAAATCGTTAGTTATTAAACAAAAAAAAAATGCAAGAGCGGCCAAATTGCAGTGCACAATGTAGTATTGGTGCCAAATTTGATTGAAGCTTGGACATTGATTTGGATTTGCGATGCGAATGTAAAAGGTATAAGTGACAGAGGGGTCGTCCTAAAAAATCATGGCATGATCAGATCATGACATATGT
>JAPMAF010001452.1:0-11049 GCA_026537445.1 Silvatares holzenthali
TTTTCATTCTGTTTATGATTGTTACTTTTAATTTGCATGCTTCTCTGAATTTTTCATTTCTTATCTTATCTCTCAGGGTCTTTCCAGAGACCAAATTATTGATTTCTGAAATGAATACATCTATTTTTTTTACGGATAAATAATGTGTTTATACAATAATTTTGCTAGATGGAGGCCCAAGCCTAGCTAACGACTGAACATGAGTTACTCTATTAACTGCAATAAAATTATGCAATGCAATAATGGCTAATTGTAGCCGAAGCGAAGAGTTGGCATTACAAGATGTTTTCTACAGCCGTTTAATAGACTAACCATTTGAACCTTATAACTGGAAAAGTATTCACAATTCTGCTGTTATTGGTGCATCTCTTCCTTAACCTACCTTGATTCTTAATCCTTGGTTACTCCCATTCGTATCTAATGTTATATTAGTTGTACTCTACCATTTTGAAGGTGTCTATTACTAGCAAAAAAATTTTAAAATGTAGTAATTCGTTTATTACTTGTTTAAGATCAAAGTTGTGGATGAGGGTCCAGAGACAATATCAATTCGCCTGTTTGATATGCTTCGCAATGTGAAGTACAAACCTGATGCCTCGATAGATTTGTCTAATTTCCGACAAAATCTCATTACCGGTGATAGAACTACAATCTTTTCGCTGCTTCAATGGTTGCTTAAGAACTCTGAAAAAGTTAAGAAAACTGCATATTTAGCCAAGTTTTTGGTTAAACCTGAGATACCAGCTGATATCTTGGGAAATGCGGATATGGCAGACCTCTTGGATATTCATGAAAAGCTAATAGAAGAATTTAAAGAAGCCCATAAACGGTCTGTTTCTATCGGACAGCACAATTCTGCAGAAGTTATAAATGATATCAAGGAAATGGGAATGGAGAGGGATATTGGTTTGTATAAATTTAAAAATGTTATTTTTATGCTAGGAACAAAGTGTTAGTTTTTTTTAATGATGAATCTTAATAATTTCCTCATAGTTAACATCTATAGATTATCTCAATTTGTGATTGGTGTAATGATTCAACATAATTCATTTATTAGTTTTTAGAAGTGTATTACTCAGCTTCGTCATCATAATTATTAATGTGATGTTAAATTGGAAAAATCACACAGAATTATATTATGTTATGCACATGTAATTCAATGTTTTATATATAATATATTAAATGAAGTCATAAATTAACAATACATTTGATGATCGTAAACATTAAAAGAAGTGTTAAACTCTGTACCACTTGCATTATTGGTGAAGGATAGAGTGTAAGTCATTATTTCCCTTCCAGATTCCTCCTAGGCATGCTATTTATCAATTCCCTAGAATTGCGCAGATCTCTTCACCTCATGCAACATTTTATTATGTTGCTAAGAGGTAACATTCATAATCCATCAGTACTCGCTACCTTCAGTCTGCATACTCCAGTAAATTACCTCCGTTCTCGAATTAATGCTCCTTCCGTTATCCCTCATTCCTCAACAAACCTTGGCACCTGCATGCCCAATACCAGGGCTGCGCGTCTTCTTAACAACCTACCGAATGTCATATTTCACGACCAATTATCACGTATTAAGGAAACATTGTGTCTCTCATAAATCCTTATCCCTCTGTCCTTATCCCTTGATAACTGTCTCTTTCTTTTTACTTCTACCCTAAGTAAAGCAATAGGGTGGAATATAGAAGTAAAAAGGAAAAGACGGCTGTAAATGAATCTTAAAAATTGTATTAGATTTCTCAATTTGGTCAACATTTTATCTTAGTCAGATTGGGCTACGTCACACCATATTGGCTGAGATAGACCAATGTTACAGTTACTTTATTTTGTTATTATTTTGAAATAAAATTAATGGATAATAACCCACTGTGAGTACTTGCTAGCATCATATTAATGACAATCTAATCCTTTTTTGTAGTTATCAAACGTTTGGAAACAGCACAGATAAATCTTTCTGATATACCAAACAAAGAGAACCTCTTGAACATTGCTAAATCCTTACGAGTTCAGCAAGAAAAAGCTAAACAAGTTGAAACTCAGGTATGATTGTTTATAAATATATTATATTTTATAATTTTGCGTTTGAGATTATTAAATCACTCTCATGACCAAAATTATAATTTACAAATTGTTTTTAATTAACGGTCTCAACTCTATTGCATCAATTCTGTTTACGTTCTTTTTATATGATTTCCAAGTTTCGGTACCATATAGTAAGGTAGATATTAAGACTCCTGTATCGCCAACTACGATTTATTTGATATTTGAGATTTATTTGATTTATTTATTGCCCATCAATACAACTCCTTGTAATTGTTTCAAATTTAGAAGCAAACTACAGGTGTCGAGTACTTATGAGTAATCATCAAATCAAAGAAAACATAAAGACCTAACCAGTGGTAAATTTGGCATTTGGGAGGCTCAAACTGCAATTCAAGTTCAAGGCCTTCTTAAAATAAAAATCTACCACTGAGCACATTAGCTAATTAAGGGTGGAAAATGACAAATTAAAAGCAGTAATACTAAAGTATGATAAATTTCTGAGGAATGATTGAGAGAAGAGTGAATATAAAGTATAAAGAAAGTTGTATTAAATAATTTGTTATTACTACCTAAAGCCTAACTATGTGGACCAAAATGCCAGGTCACAATCATTTAGTCAGTAATTGCATGTATATAAATAATATATTGAATTGACTAGTTTAAAGCAAAAACTATAATGATTTCACATCAATATTTAAAATTAACATTCATATTTTGTTGATAGGTGAATGAACAAAAAGAAAAATTAAAGAAGGCTGGGGATTACCTTCAAAGAAATTTGATCTCATTCAGAGGGCAAGCTCCCGCCCCTAAAACTCCAAGAGAGCTATTGCAGCGTTTGAATGAAGAAATAAAGGTATTTCTAAAGCAAGTATTTACTTAACAATTTATTATTCTGAACTAATAAGTTGCTAAAAATTCTCCTTCTGTAGGTAAATCAATTAATTTCTTCAATTGCATAGTAGTTCCTTTACATACCTTGTATTAATTATACATGCATTTATAATATGTAATCAGGACCGTATAGTAGATTTTCTCAGTATGATGCAAGCTGAAACTGAAATTTATTTCATTGCTCGCTCAAGAGATCCTGAAAGTGCTTTTGATTTTGTTGCTTATGCTACCATAATGGACAAGTAAAATCTTACGACATTTTCTCAACCTAATAAATAATATATTTATTTATTTAAAATGTTATGATTAATGAAACTCAAATATTTCAATCCTTGCAGGTAAATGAATATTTGGCAAAAGAGAAACATCCTGAAGAACTAACAAATATTCAACGGGATATAAATGTGCTACATGGTGTTCAAAGTCATGATAATATAGGCAGAGAGAACCTTCTCCAAATTCAAGAAAAAGTAAATATTTAATCCTTACATAATTATTTTGCAGTACCCTTAAGGTGATTTTTTCACAGAACTTGGACTATATGAGATATTTATGTTAATAATAATATTTTATTTTATTGCTGTAGTTGTAACATTATGCTTCACTTAGCTTCACATATCTTGAATCCTTGATAAACAAAAGAAACAATATCAGTGTAAAGATAAACAAGTTGATGGTATCAGCGAATTGGTATTACTTTAATATAATTATAATAAAATAAAGACATACGCTTCAACACTAAACAAGATGAAAAACTAACGCCTTAAAACGAAAATCCTTCGCGAAATAAAGGAAGGAATATAACATGGGGGAGAATATACAATGCTGAGCTCTATGATCTACACCAGAACCAGACTGCACTAAATAGATTATTTGCATCGCATGAATGATTTGAAGCCAGCTAAGAGTCTTGTCCAGTAATATAATGGGGTAAGGGAGTCTTGGCAGGCTTGTACTAAGATGCAAGATTGCTTTTCATTAGTGAAAGAAGGATACGAGTAGATGGCATGGTTTCTTGGAGGTAGCCAAGCATCTTACCGAGTTATAGTATTGAAGGTGATGATTTGAATTATTATGTTCCAATCGGGAAACAACGGTGTGATGTTAATACATACATAATATTACACCATTTCTTGATTGGTATTGGCAGAGAAAATGGAGTACAATTATTTAAGAATTGTTTTTATGCATTATTGTTGAACTGTAAAAATCTCTTTGGTCAACTAGGGCTGCAATTTAATATAATGGGAGATAAATTAGGCTGAGATTTTAAATAATACCAACTATCTAAAGTTTTAAAATTGTGACCATTTTGCATATTACACATTCCAATGAGTGCATCCCTAGGCAGATATTGCTATTTGTAATCCCATCTTTTATTTGTTATAGATTGAGTCTGTAAATCGGGATGTTGAAAGTATGGTTCAAAAGAAAATGGCTATATCTGATCCTCAAGATGATAAACTAACACCATTCCGACATCAAGCTACAGTTATAAAACGAAATAAACAGGCAACAGCAGATAAATTAGAAGAACTTAAAAGCACTTTAAGAGACACTGAAACCAAGCTTTCTGAAAAACAAACTCAAGTAATTATTCCCTTTTTTCATTTAATTATTAATATTCATGTCGGATAAGGTAAACAGCAAAAAGAATAATATTAACATGTATATTTATGATCTGTATGTAATTCAGGTTCAACAATTGTTAGGCGATACCGTTTTAAGAGGAGAAGAATTAAAGAAATATGTGAATAAATTAAGGGCCAAGAGTTCTGTATACAAAAGGCAAAGAGCTATTTTATCAGCACTCAAGGTATTAAAAAAAAAATTTTATGGAATATTTATTAAAAATCATTAATTTAAAAACATGTATTTATTTTGCAAGTCTGAAGCGGGTGTTCTTACTCGAACATTGGAAGTTTTACAGTCTAGAGATGCTAGTTTGGAAATAGCGCTGCTCAACCACAAAAAACTAAGTGTGAATCTTGAAACCCAAGGGTTTAGTAAAGAAAACAATAACCTCGAGAATTTGGAGAAGAGATCTCAACAAGAATTATCACAGGTATTTTTATACACATCAAATTCATATCACATTCATTCTAACTGCATTTAATGGGCATACAAGATATGCTCACTGGACTAAATGTGTTATTCTATATTAATATGTTGTCCATTCTTTAAACAATATACCAATGTATATTTTTTAGATGAACAGTCAACTTGTTTTTAAACTATCTGAAGTAAAAAAGGAAGTCACACCATTTATAAATCATTTGAAACCAACCAAAGAAGAATTTCAAATGCTGCAGCAACAATTTGAACAAAAAAAGAGGGTATTTTTTTACTTTATAGTAATTATTTTGCTACATACCATTATACAATTATACATATTTTTGGTATCACTAGAGATACATTTTATTTATGTTATTATTAGAGACAAACAATAAAATTTAGTAGCTGTGGATTAGTAATAAAATTTCGTAAGTTCTATTGAGAATAGTAAATTTGTGAAAAAATTACACAGATGTCTTCAATACTACACCATGTACTCATATTGTGTTTGATATTAAATATTAATTAGGTGTACGATTCTACTTCGATTAACTTGGCATCACAATTAGAACCGTTAGAGGTGGAAGTAAATGATTTACGTAAAACGATTCTCACTCAAGAAGATGAATGGAAAACATTAAGACAGAGGATCGAGAAAGCTGAACAGCTCTTGGAAATCATTGACAATGAGAGTAAACTAAGAAGTGGGGATTTTTCTATACCAAAACCACCATCTAAGATGGAATCCTTACAAATCCAAATTAACCACCAAGAAAAACAAGCTGCCCTGTTAAAAGAGGTAGTTTTTCGTTAGTAAAGGTTAAGCTATTACAGTTATTTAACAAATCAAAATGTGTATTCTCAATTGTTTTAGGAACAAAAAATTGTTAGCGATCGTCAGTCAATGCTTGGAGAGCAATCAACAATTTGGTCCCAATTACAGGAATTATTTGAATGTAAAGCACAATGTATGGAAGAAGCAACTAAAAAGCAAGGATCGGTAACAATTACAAAACAAGCACAAACTTTAACTTTATAAATAAAATCACTTTTTTGTAATACATATTTTGTAATGAGCTGCATTAGCATTAGCACTGTGTGAAATAGTTACCAGCAAGGTATAAATTTATGCAAGGAATAAACCATAAATAAAAGCATTGTGCCGTTTACAAAATAAGTGTTTTATTATTTCTTTTTTTTTCAACACAGACATCAGTATTTTTTAACTTCTTTTAATAATTTGATTTAATGCAAAATTTAACTATCAATTTCCGAACTGTTATTTAGAAAATTTTAATGAATATGCATTATTCAAAGAACCATGTATGTGGAATCGTATAAGTATATCGGAATGACTAAGACCTTATCTTTTCTCACTCACTTTCTCATTTCCCATACTTGAGTGAATCAACTATCCCCTTTTTTAAATTGACTAACATGTAAACGTATTGGTGCATTTATGAACATCCAAATATTAACCCAATAGAAATGTCTAAAGTGAAGTTTATGTCATGAGTTCCCTGGAAGTACGGTGTGTCGTGTTTGGTTTATAATTTTATTTGTTTATGTTTCGATTATCGATGTTGAATAAATTATTATTGTGTTGTAAGTTTTCTATTCAACAGTTTAGAGGAACATCGTATTTTTGAGTGTTACATTTCCGCCGAACAAAAGCTTGTGAATTAACATTCACATAATTTTATATTAGGTAAGTTAATTTTACACCATTTAACTATTATTTGAATCGTATTGTCAACAAACAATTCGATTTATTATGTTCGTTATTATTTATTGTCGCACTTTGTTATGGTCATTCCTCCCGCCTTTGTAATGTCATTTTGAAAACCTTAAAGGTTATGTTGTTAGTACCTATGCCCTTATCGATTTTACTACCCAGACAGAATTATGTTTCTTAGTATCGGAGAATGTGTGTGATTTTTATTTAAATATTTTATTTAAATAACGATTTGCTATTGTTACACACAACAAATGTATTTTTGTACCATTTCCAATATCCTTTATAATCAGAGTAAAAATGATTTACCTGTTATGTAAACAAATGATTAAGAACGTGATAAAGTAACTCAAAATAACGCAGCTAATTTAATAATGATTAACCGTATAATTGTATACTCAATCATGCATACACAAATTAGGAAAAAATGTTAGATTTACATTCATTCAATATGACTAGGTGGTTGGTGAGTTGATGTCGCTTTCTTAATACAATGCCTACAATTGACTTCATCATTTGTGATGCTACTAGTCATTCATGTAAGTCTTCATAACGTATTTAATCATTAGTACATTTTTAGACATCAATATATAATTATGAGTTCAAAATTGTATTTATTTGTTGACAAAAAATACACAAGTAACAGATAAATAAGGAATAGTGTTCACTTCACTAGACGGATCTTGTGTCGAATTGGAGTTGCAAATAGTAACATGTAATTGGTTTATAGCCTTAAATAAAATATAATAAAATAAATGAAATAACCATAAATTTACAAAGTATATATCGATAAATGAGGAATAAGTATATTTAGAAACAGACAAGGAGATTTATTCAACTATGTTTTTCATTAGATGACATTTTAGTTGCTACAAGTACCAGTTGCATTTGTAGGATTTGATATATAATGGAGGGATTCAGCAATATTTGGAAAATGCTTATATAAAATAAACACAAAATATTTGGAGAAAATGGTTTTAAAATTGCAATGATGAGTATGTTGTCAGATAGTTATCTTGCTTGCATTTTATCTAAAAGATAAAATGCAAGCAATTTATTATTTTGACTCATTTTTACATTAGTCCATTTTGTTTTTAATTGCACCTTTTGCTGTAAATATCCTTTATTTTCATCTGGCTAATCCAATGAAGAGGGTAATTTCATAAAAAATATACATGTGCTAAATAATGTATAATTTGAAAATGTTTATTTGGAGATAAATAAATGGGGCATATTCTATAATAATTTAAATATGTATCTTACAGATACTGCGAAACACTCTTGTGATTTAGGTTGTGAGGAATGAAATGTAATGTTGAATCTTTACTTGAGACTGTAAGTAGAATATACATCTTGCTATGATATACATATATTCAAATGGTGTAATTAATTATTATTTTTTATATTCTTTTCGATGCAATTATTTATCTATTCATATTGATTAAAATAATTTGCTTTAGTAGTAACATCCTTTGCTATTGATATTGAACATTCAATCCAAAGATATTCGAATGCTAACCATCAATGGCAGATTTAGCACTTGGGGGAGGCCCAAAGCCCAATTCAAATTTAAGGCCATTTTCTAAAGATTTTCTTTACAGCTAGGGACTGGGATGTACAACAATGGGCAGGACAGCCTAAAATTTGCCATCCATAGGAAAGATCCAGGGACCCTTCTTGATCTAAAATGATGACCAAAATATGCCACAAAAGCTCAAAGCACTAAAATGATTTATGAGGCTCCAGATGCATGCCAATAGCTACTGACAATAATTCGGCTTTAGTGGCAAAGCAAATTGCATGCATTTGACTTTCTATTTTATGTCCTCAATTATCATTAGACTTCAATTATATCTTAGAGTTTGACCACGCAATATATTTGTTTGATCTTTCTTACTAGTTTCGACTTAACCAGAAGTCATGATTATAGAAGTCTCTAAAATCTAATGAATCTCTAAAGTCTAATATACAATCGAAGTCTCTAAAGTCTAATATATTTTAGAGACTTCTGTATTCATGACTTGTGGATTAGTCGTAACTAATAAGAAGAACTAAAAATATACATTGTGTGGTCAAAGACTATAATAAAAATAATTAGAATCAAAAAATGTGCCACAAAGTAACCAAAGGTAAAGTGAAATAATATATCTTCCAGTTATTGAAGACAGTTTATATCTGAAATGTATATGAAATGTTTACACATCATGAATGTATACACATCAAATATCGGTAACAATACCTTTATTGCATAGTATGTTTTTTTTACATTTTAATCAATTAGTTTTTAATATGAATGAACATTTCACTTTATCTTCTTCAAACTTTTGTGGACATGACTTGTAGATAAGTTGAAGAATTAATTATATAAGTATATTGCGTGGTTAAAGACTAAGAAAATAAAGAGAAATAGAATGAATGAACTTGTTCATAATTGAAATATATTACAAGTATCGTTCGGAAACATTTTCTATAAGTTTTTTTGTAATGAATCGTTATTAAGGTGTAGGTGCCTATCTCGCGTCTAGATCTGTGCAGGAGATATAGTGCAGAGATTTTCTCTTTGATTTTAGTAGTTGTAGTATGTGATGGACGGCTTAAAAAACAGGATGTCAAAATCTGTATCACTAAATAACTGATTCAACAGCTTTCAGAATTAGGATAAAGCTAGATCACTCGAAGGCTCACATTTTTAATATCCTCCTTTATTTTAATCACGAAGGATGAAAATTGTAAAAGCGTTATCGAAGGGCGTGAGAAAGTAGGAAATAGATTGAACGGGGTACTAATACTGTTATATCAAACAAAAAGTTATCCATAAGCGGCCGGGTGGCAGTTCATAACGGAGTATTGGTGCCAACTTTGATGTACAGAAGCAAGCTTGGACACGGCAGAAAAGGAGTGAAAGTAGAATAAATGTTGAAATGAGGTTTGTTCAAAGAATGTGCGGTAAAACATTACATGACAGTGTAAGAAATACAGATACAATCATGTAAAGTGTTTGAGATGGTTTGGGCGTGTAGAATGAAGGGACACGGAGAGATTACGATGCGAATGTAGAAGATACAATACAGAAGGGCCGGCCAAGAAAGTCGTGGAATGATCGGATCAACCAAATTTTAATCGGTGGCCATGTCTGCAATCGTTATAATCGCAAAATATTGATGAGATGTATGAACGTAGAAGAGGCAAGAGATGTATATCAGGATAGAGTGGTGTGGCGCTCGATCCTCTCTTGGAGAAGCGGCGTGACGCTGTATTGTATTTATTTTAATCGTTAACTTTTTTTTAGTAATTTCAATCTATTTGTGTATAGCAACGACGTTAATCGTAGATACTCGAACACATGCACTCTTACACATCGTAATATCCTGTTAGTCATGGTGTTTCTACTAGGCTACTCATTCATTTTTCCTTGGACTAATAAATTGGTCATTGTGCACATAATGTAGACGTAATGGGCCTCTGTTCTTATAAAGCGTAACATGGGCTTGCTGCCGACGTTTCTTCGCTAGGTTGGGTAAGAAAGCTCACGCTTAAAAATGTATTGATTGGCAGTTGCCTTCGCGAAGTCAACTGTCAAGTTCGTACACTTTTACGCATGATCGTTCTTACTTAACTTAGCGAATAAACACCCCTGTTTTATAAACGTTACATGAATAGTATTGCCTTAATTAATTCGTAATGGTTTATTTATTATTTATAGTACAGCACACGGTATGTACCAAAGTAAAAGTAGAACAAAAAAAAATGTGATAGTTACACACAAATAACATTATTTAAAACAAACAAATAGTGTAACAGAATTATGTAATGAAGGGATAATAATGTGAAACCGAAATTTATGAAAATGTGGAATAGATGATTAACTAATATTAAAAATAAAACATTTATCATAACAACAACGAAACAATTTTCAATCTTGTCAGAGGTAACTCATGTAAATGCCGAAGGGCCCTCATTAATTGATCTGTAATGATCATCAACAAGGCAACTGTAATCAATAATGCCTACCCCTATCGGGATTTGCGTGATGCACATTAATTCACATAAATCATACTATGGATTGATTTTATAAAAGGTGCATCTTTTTTATTACTACTTCCATCACACCGCTTCCCCGAAGGGATAGTCAGAGAGGATCTAGCACCGCACCATTCTATGCTGACACACATCTCTCGCCTCATCGACGTTCATACATCTCCTCTTGCATATTTTATGATTATTACCACCACGAACATAGTTATATACATTCAGTCAAAAAAGTATCGGGAATGGATGATTTGTTTATGGTTCCAAATTCAAATTTTATATTTTTT
>JAPMAF010001453.1:0-11046 GCA_026537445.1 Silvatares holzenthali
TTTATTTTTCTTAAAATATCTTAATCATTTTACACTGCGACAAATACTATAGATTGACATTAAATAAATGTTTCATACAGAATAAAAAGAGATTAATAACGTATTGAAAACACAAGAAAAATCTAAACTAAGAATGGTATGTGAAATTTAAATTTAATTTTAAATGAGTAAATGTAAATTATGAATAAATGTAAATTATCAAACAAATAAATAATTAACTCTTTCCTCAAGAGGGAGTCAGTGCAAATCACACAGTAGAGACGTTATTTGTATAGACAGCATGGAATAGACTACTTCCAAACGTGAGAAGTGCCGCTAATTCAATCGAGTTTAGATCCAAATTGAAGACGCACCTATTCCGCATATCTTACCCTTATGGATCAATTCCAGGACGCTTTCATCCTCTTTCTGTATTACCTTCTAATTTTCTAGTTTCTGTAATTGCCATACTTACGTTCACTAACCAAACCAAATTTTAATTAGTGGGGCAAGTAACCAAAATTAATATGTTATTATGTAATCATAACAATACTTTTTTCAATGCTTAATTTCAGTTTTTCAATATATTTTTTTCTCATATATAAAAAAATATAAAGCGCTCTTGGGGTGATGTTACATCACGAAACAACGCTATGAAATTATCCAAAAATAAATAAATATGTGTGTATTTGTCAAGATAGGATAGAGTGGCGTTCGATCTCCTCTAACTATCGCTACGGGTGAACGGTGCTGTTGTATTGCATTATTGTACTGTAAGTAATTATAAAAAAACAGTTTATTCATAATTTTTATTACAGGTTAATTATTATAACAAATTATTTATTATAAATAAAACTGTTAAAAATATATATATTTGTCACTCAAGTTCATTAAATTTTGGAGCGTGATGTTATAAGCTGTACAGCCGTAATTTATAAACCAAACAATTATCTCAATACTACTTTTATTGTTCCGGTAAAAGCATTCCGTAATGAAATAATTGCGTTTATTTCATTTCGTGTCTAATTCCCCTGATACACAGCATAGGTAGGTGACCATCCGATAAGCCATTGATATCGCCGGTACTCCATCTTCCGGACCGCGTGGAATATACATTTTTTTAAACACAAAAGCAATTTTTTGCGCGTAGATATTATTTTCTTGTATTTTTCGCGTGTTTTTTCCTCTTCTCTCCCAGTGGCGTCACAAATAAATTAAACAGTGGGCGTCGAGTCTGCCCGTCACCATTAATCCACGGAGCCCAAGGACGGCGCGGCAGATCTGGTCCCAAATAATAATACAAAAGGGCATCTTGTTCCGTAAAATGTTGGGTGAAAATGTCCATAAAACAATCCCACATCCAAGTGTTCCACTTTAAATTCTGGAAACTATGGACACTACTTTATTAATTTTTAAATACACGGGAAGTTGAAATAAAATTAATTGTACCAATTAGGTATTGGTGTATGGAAACTAACCTTAGACCAGGAAGAAAAAGTGGATTATTCCATCGCATACTCAAACTACATCTGGAAATAAATCAAGTTTCCTTGTCAATGCGCACGTTAGTTGAATTAAGTTGACTCGTTACCCAAACTTGAGAGCAGACGAAGTGCATGAATGTGGAAGAAGTAAGAAATATATGGATGCAGAGACGAGTGGTGTTTCATTCTCTTTATCTACTCGTAATGAAAATGAAGTGATATTATTTATGTATGTAAGTACTAAAGACTATATAACTTATAAAACCATCTCAAGGGCGTTTTGCACTTTTTAAATCTTCAGGCAAAGATTGATAAAGAGTTGTATTTTAAGTCGACAACTCAAATAGGTAATATTTTGCACCCCTGTTGAGAGATCATTCCACATCTTCGGTAGCTTCGCTAAGCTCAGTATCGGATATATTTATTCTTAAGCCTTCAATGATCCTTTGACATCTCTGCACTGTATCATTTAAAGTAGCATCTCTTTCTCGATACTTCTCAACCTTGAAAAAAATAACCGATCCCTACATGCATCCGAAGTAAAGAGTTCATGTTAGATATATATCGGGAAGAGCTTATTTTTAAATGCATTAGTTCTAGAAGGGAGGTATTTAATATTTAACACTTCTCAATTTACTTTTCTAAAACTACATATTTCGGCCGCTCAGTCGTCTTCATAGACCTTCATATATTACTGTACAATTACTTCAAAAATGACAAAGAGAATTTAGTCGATTTTCAAAGTGGCAGCAAAGTCAATTATCGGTGACTACGTAATAAACCATATTACTCAGCACCTCTAAAATCTCCACTGTTTTAAGTTTTTGTAGAAAATATCAATACAAATTATCCTGGATGTTCTTCAAAAGAATCAGAAAAATAAACGTCAAGGCTTTCATAATGGCTAATCCGGTTCCATCTTCAGGGCGAGTCTGTCTTTGTCAGTCAGACTGCCTTCTTTTCACAGACTCGCCCTGAAGATGGACAATGCAATGTGGTCCGAAACGTTGGCAAACAAATGTCACAACACGACATGACTACCCAAAAGTCTTTGACTTGTGAATGCATTTTTGTTTAAATGATCGTATTCACAAGATAAACAATAATGCGAATGGAGTAGAGTAATCACGAGTACTAGTATTTATTTTTTCTACTATGTTAGATTTAGCTGAGTTTATAGAAAATAAGATTAAATGATAATAAGTATAAATAAGTAGTATTAAATGATAGTAAGTGAGGTATAAATAAGTATACATGTATTAAAAATAGTAAATTTTTAAGCACCCTTGGGGTAAGTTTGTAATAAATCGACTGATGTCTTTATTAAAGTGCCTTAAAATATTTATTGATTATTTCCCGCACCCAAATAATGCAATTTGTGAAATGTTTTATCTGAATAACAACACCATGCGGTTTATTACCTACCTTGGTAACAACATGTGTGTGCGAGCGTTTATGTATAGGTTGGTCGGAACACTTTCGATTACAGCAGTTTAACGGTCGTTAGGGTTGTCCTTGGAGATATGGGCTGTGAACTGCGCGGCTGTGCGACTGTGACGTCACAGCCAGCCAGTCCGTGCAATTATAATACACGTGCAATAAATTTGAGACCCACGCGAGTAGAGGTTGCTGGTTACTGGTTTCTGAACACTGGTTAATAGTACTGCTCTGTGGAACACGTGAAGTTCCTGTAAACAATTAAGAGTTTAGTCACCGTTGCTTATTGTGCGATAACCAATCGCCGAGCGGAACGTATTTATTGCTGCATAAGATACCACAATCGTTTTGGATCAATTATACTCTGCACGGCTTCGTATATGATGTATTATATTAACCGAATCACTGTGCCAACAATTATACTCAACTGTTTTGATACGACTTTAACTATACTCGTACATACATACATGACTCCAAATTGAATCGTGATATAGGTAAGTAGTGAGAATGGAGCGGCATTTGTCTGTATCCTGATACTTCTAACCTCCTCTAGATTTAAGCCTCTCCTCATACACACGACTGTTGTCGATGAGACTCCTTCATTGAGAAGTTGAAAAATATGCTCTTACCACAATTTTCTGGGCTTCTCCCGTACTGCCCACTGAATTTTAGCTCAACGCGTCCATTTCGAATATCTAATTTTCGTCTGTCCACAATTATTGCATTTAGTTGGTATTTTTCTCTGACAGTTTCATACCTTACTCAGGGTTTTTTGGCACATTATTTGCAACTATCTCCTCTCCACTGCATTTATTCTTCTTTCATCCTTCTTATGCCAAGCCCACGTTTTGCTAACATACAGCAAGGTTGGTACCAAGGTATATCGCCGAATGCGATTTCCTAGAGCAATTTGTTACCGATTATGAAATAATGCTGTTTATTACCTGCAGTCACTCTTCTATTGATATATCCGGCCGCTCTATTGTCCACTGTTATCTACTGCCAATATAAGTAAATTCACGTGTTCTTGACACGCATCGTATTATAATATAAAAGTATTAGAAATCGATATAATATTAATTAATGATATGTTGTACAAATTTATATGAATATAAATAAGAATGGTTCTTTAGAAACTGATCTTTAAGAATTTAAGCGGAAGTCGAAACAATCAGGTACAAAAATACATCTTAAAACCTGATTCCGTGGAGAAGACTTTCAAAAAATTATGGGAAGCTCCTTAGACACTAAAAAACGTGATTCAGATTTTGGAGACTTAAACGTTTCCTTAGAAAATCAATATATAAAATATTCAATGTATTACCGCCGAATAGTAACGATAATAGAAACAAAGCGTATTTTTATGTAGGTATTTTTAGTGTTATTACAGATAATAATAGCCGAGTAGATATAGGTTATTCTGTTTTAGTACCTCTAATGATGAGATAGTTGGCCTCACGGCCATTACAGTGTCTCCGCTGCAGGGCGGTGCTGTTACTATATAAGGGTTATAGAGGGTTAATGGCGCGTATCAAATAAAAACAATTAGGATTTGACCACAGCGGGCTGGACCACGGTGGATCGGAGATGCTGCGGCCCGCGATGCAATAAATTTCGTGGCAATCTGTGATGCCATCCGCGGAATAGCGGGCGCGTACAAAAATGCATAACTCTTCCGACGGTCGCTCCCGATAGAGACGTGCACGTGGCGATGCAAGTCAGTCTCTCGTCTCGTTTGTAGCGATTATTCGGCGAGGAGACATTTGCACCGGTTGCCGAAGGGCACGAATACATTTCTGCCAGCGTTTTGCAAGGAATTTTGAAATAACACTATTTGAATTAACATTACAATATAATAAAGTTTCAAGTATTGTGTGTAATAATGTATTGACGTTCATGCAATGCTTTGTTATTCAAGGCAATTCGGTTTAATTTAGTATATCGATTTTTTCCCGAAATTGTGACCAGGTTTTATACATTTTTTTTCAAATTAAGCAGTCATTTGTATACGTGGAATTGATTTTCTTGAGGATCCAAAAGGGATCTATTCTGTGATCATGACTGAAGTCGATTTCAGTTTCACGGAATAGAACGATTTCATTAGCTTTTCGCAGGGCTTTGGGTATTTAGATATAATTTATATTCGGGACCTTAATTTGCTGAACGAGATATATGTCTACTTACATAACGTAACATCACTTTTCAATAGGGGTAACAGTAAGAATGGAATCCTACTTGTTATACATTTTTCCTTACTCCACGTTCATACATTTCATCATACACGCACTACGGTTGTCGAGGCTCCTAACATTGCATTTGTTAAGAAGTTGAGAAACGTTTTCCTACTAAGTTCTTCTAGGTATGTCTCGTAACGCTCTGCCACACGTATTTGCACTGTAGATTTGCTTTACTGTCCTTTCAATTGCCTTTTGCAAGACATGTCCAAACCATCTTAATCATCTAACATTCATTCTGTTTATGATTGTTATATTTGATTGTCATTTTCTCGTGATACGTTCATTTCTCATCTTCTCCGAGCCTTTTCAAACATTCTTAACAATCTCATCAGCTTCCACTGAATTTATTCTGCATTCGTCCTTCTTCTGCCAAGTCCACGTTTTGCAGCCATGTAGCATGGTAGCTACCATAACTTCATTAACTGACTTCCTTCAATATAATAGTTTCTGTGGCAGTTCTTATCTTACACTATAAATTTTACTTACTATTTTATATGTAATTACTAAGCATGTTTTTTGCGAACAAATCAACTAGAAATAATTTTACTAATCATGTGGTAATATATGCTCAAAATATATTTATTGTTGTCCTTGTCAAAGAGCAGAACCAAATTGAATACTAAATTTGCGATTTGTATTTTTCTAATTAGTGTTGAAGAATAATGCTCTAATAATTGCTCTTGCCGACATAAATTATTGTTCTTGCATTCGTATTATGTTAACAGTAAGATTTTTCAGTAATGCAGTTCCCGGAACTTGTTCTTAAAACCTGAGAACATAATTACAAATCTGTCACTGATTTTAACGTAATGAATAATTAATCGAACTGCCTACTACCAATATTGTGCTTAGCCAATGCCTTCTGCCCACTAATTTGCAATCAAATATTAAAATTTATTCAGCTCAGTTAATCGATGTGGCGTTGTCAAATGCCAAGCATCGCAATGCTATTCCCTCTGCACTGGACCAGCCTGGACTGGATCAGGTTCGCAAAGTATTTCAATTCGGTGTGCAGGCTCTTGTATCGAAATTCTATGTAAACTTCTAGAGCAGGGTTGCAGAATATCAAATCGTTTAGCGATTTATTTAAATCTATAAAACATATTTCATTATAAGAACGTGTATTAGGCCAAAGATGTAAGCCAGGATAATGTCTTGTAGTTTTCGTGGAAACAGCATGATGATATATTGTATTGTTGAAAAATAATGATTTCAAACTTATGTTAATCAATAATTCTGGTACATACTCGTATATAATTGAAAATAGTGAAGATATTTTTTATAACCTAGTGACCATATTCGATAAGTTTAGTTTATATTATTCGGCCTAACCTAACCCCTAATCAACTAATTTATAATAATCATAAAACAAACAATAATTGAAATTTATATTTTACTCTGAAATGTTTTTAATTTTTTTTACAAAAAGTTGAATATTGAAGATTGAGTTGAATAATTGAAAACTCTACTGTGCGTTGATGAATGAAAATAAAGTGTTTTTTTTTAAGTCGAGAAGAATAGTAAGAATGTCAATCATTGTGTAAATATCTTCTTCTTGTGCCTTGCCCAAGCTCAGGTATAGGTGTGCATTTTAAAAAATCATGCCTGACGGGAAAGAGGCGGAACAGATCTTTAATTCCTAGCCTAGTTTAATTTGGAATGAGTCATGAGAGCCTTGCATATCATATCTTCCTTGCCTATCCTAGATTATCTTGCCTAATCTTATCTGCAATTTTTCCTTCAATTATTTTATGCAGATTTGGCCCGTGTATTATGTGGTTCGTATATTTAATTTTGAAGCACTTATTGATTTCAGAAGCTCTTTATTCTTGCGCAAGGTTTTTTGAGTAAGTTTAATTTTGTAATTAGGATTAATTAAATAAAGTTCTTCCAAACATTTTTACCGTGTTCACAGTGTTTTTAACAAAAAACAGAATAGAATTTATCGATGGATTAGTTTCAAAGGTTAACGTAACATTGAAAAATAACTTTTTGGTTAAAAACTGTAAAAAAAACTACTATTCCCATACTTTACGGGTAAATAAATGTCCAATTTAATATTACACAACTCAAATAATATTTATCTGTGTTTGCACTATTTCTCGAATTATTTCGGTTCATTTAGACAACCCTGTTATACATTCTTCTCTGCCGGGATGTGAATGGGGGAAGCCGACCCAAGGCCGACCAGTAACCACTGTGTCGGCACAGTGTTGGTCACTGGGCCTTTGGACTCGCGGGTTTCTGCTTTAAATTATTACAAATGCCATTTATCAAAACCTTCCGTTCCTCGAAAACGTTTAATCTTACATGGACCGTAACTCCTACAATACTCGTGCACGTTACTCGAGTTCGTTATCAGAATTATCTTTAGGATTTGCACAGTTGTCAGCCATTGGACTCGTAAGATTGTAGCGTCTTGTTATCAATTCTTACTACTAGGGTTCTGCAGCTGGAGCGCAAAATATTGGAGCCACTTTTGAAGTATCTACAAATATGTGGAATGCTTATATATTTTACGGAATATTTATATTGTGAGAAGCTTTTTTTAATACTATTTTTTTTATTTACTATTAATTAATTTATTAATCTGAGATAACGTTTACAGATAGATAACAAGCCCATTATATTTCAAATGCAGTCTTCTTGTGTCAAAATGGCTTTACAATGAAACACCAATATGTATAAATAACAATTAAAAAAAATAAAAAAGAGGGACTAGCATTAAAATAAAAACATATATAAAAACAATAGGCAGACAAATAATATCAGCATTTACCCTTAACAGAACAGAAAAACACAAATACATAGAAATAAGTAAAAGTATAATCAAATGTTAAAATCTAAATAAAAATCTGAATCAAGGCATTCAAAAATAAAAATGAAAAAGCAATAGAAAGTAATGCATAAAAAATACCATTTTACGAAAAATAATTTAATTGACTTGAAAAAGGATATTAGTACCTGTTTAGAAGCTAAGAGGACTACTTACCACATCACACGCCAAAATCAATTTTCGACATTTGGATTCTAACTTTAACTATATAATTGACGATCCCAAATATTCTAAACACTGTACAGTTACAAGCTCATGTGTATCGTATTTTGCAGCGCCCTTGAGATGATTTTCTCACGTAAACGGCGTTTACGTGACGTATAAGTTATCCACGTTGATAAAAATAATCGGTTTTTCTCAACCAATCAGTTCATAAGTATTTATAAAGTTATTATTTATTAACATGAATAACGTATACATCATCGTTTTCGTGAGAAAAATCACATCAAAGGCGATATGAGGAAAGGGAAAATAATAATTTGATAATGTTTTATAAAAGCTGTGGATGTTTTTTTGCTGTGGGTGTTTTTTTTACATCAAATCTCTGTTTACATTAAATGTGTTTGAAAAACAATTGTATGGATACACCGTGTGTAACAAGCCAATTAAGATAGTTGACAAACTGATTAAAATAATTATTTAGTTTACTGCACTGTCTTGTTATAAGCTATTTGACTCAATTAAAAATTCTGTGGCATATTTTATAAGTTGGACTTAATTAATTGACCGATTGTCAGGTCTTTGTGGGCGTCTACTTTTGGTAAATACATTATACTAAACTCTCTAGCATGGCAAATATTTATTCAATTGATTGTTCTCTCTTTTCTTCAGTCAAACCTTGATGGACACACTCGATTTCATAGCAGTCCATTATATTGGGAGCATTTGTTTCCAGCACCACATCTCGAAAGTATAAAATAAAGCTCTCGCTTACTTTCTTGGGGTCCATTATTAAGTAAACTAAGTTAGTACCGCTAATCAATGTATATTTACAAATGTTTTTTAAGGAAAAATAGGTGTACTAATTCTGGTGGTAGAATTCTGTGTAGGTACTAATTCCGTGGTTCATCATCAGTAGCGTGTATTCCATAGAGACCCAAAAGTCGGGATTACTCTGAGTTGTAAGTTTTTAACAGTATAATGTTATCATTGATTAACATTATTAATTTGTAAGTCTGGGTATAACTTACTAAGTAATAATATAAAACAATGATAGTAATATCATACTGAATTTAACTCTGAGCAACCTTAATTTTTTCGAAAATAAAAAAAAACATTTTTTTGAATTAATTAATACAAAGTAATAAAATACATTACAAAATAGATTTATTTCTAACAGTTACTTATTAACTTTGAACAGCAAGATAATAGGTTCTGTTTATGAAATAATTAACGTATTTTCTTTTCTTCGCTCTCACAAAAGATCACGTTGTAATGAATGCACATAAATCGTTGGTATGCATTTCAAATGCCACCGTTTTTCAAGGGTTAAGTCAAATACAAAATTGCCCAATTTTCCCAAATGTTACTATTAATTTGGCCACCCACTTTCCACATTCTAAATTACATTCCACATAAATAACTGATGTCATAGTTGGTATAGAGGAACGTTCCTACGCAACGAAACGCAGAAGATACAGTACTCTGTACTTGACTAATATCCATTCCTATATATGCGAGTATACGCCAATGTGATGTACGGTACAGTACTGTAACATTATGGATAGCACAGAGGCATACGTATACTATAATGTATGTGCGCCTGTAGTTTGTATACATGCTGAATCCCGAATGGTTTGTGTCCCATATTTTGTATATGGCGACGGTCCATATTTCATGCACAGTCTTACTACAATATATTGTACCTCTGTAATAAAATCATCACATTATTTTGACAAAATTCTATGTGTATGTATGTGATTAGATGTATTTAGTGTTTGTTCTTGATACTTTGATAAATGAACATCAAAGAGAATTGATACACTCCTTCAGAAGTATTATTGAAGAATGCTGAGAAAACTATAGACAGATTTTATAAAAATGAGATGAATGGGAATTATATTTATTAGCTTTTGCGCCGTTATGGCGGCAGCACGCGTATTTACGTGGAGTGGCTACTCCCTAATACTTTTATTGACAAATTAAACATCTAATCAAATTGAATGTTAGCATAAAATATGCAGATCTTAAAACTGTTTAAAGTGACATTTCTATATAAATTTTATGTCTTATTATAACCACGGGAAATAATTTAAAAATGATTGAATTTTAAACGTTTTACAATAGTAAACAGCTAAAATTTTAAACGTGCACCACCGGTCAAAAATATTTTTACGACATCTGTGCCCCAGTGATTGTTCTCACAAGGAATAGAACAATAGTGTATAGTTTTAAACCCTGTCCGTTCTCTGGTGAAATTTTATTAGTCAACTGTTACTTTGAAACATGTGCATTATTTCCATGCCCCAGCGTTTTTTTTAGTTTTCTACAAGAATGTGCGTATTTACAAAAAAAAATCAAGCAAGTCAAAGACTTTTAGGTAGTCATGTCGTGTTGTGATATTTTGATTGCCATCTCCAGGGTGAGTCTGTCTGTATAAAAATCGCAGTCTGAGCCAGGCTGCCTTTTTACATAGACAGACTCGTCCTGAAGATGGACACTGCAATGTGGTCCGAAACGTTGGTAAAAAAATGTCACAACACGACATGACTACCCAAAAGTCTTTGACTTGCGAATCTTTTGGTCGTGAAGACCTACGAAAATACTTAAAAAATCAAGTTTCTAAATTTCTCCGGATCATTCTTAACATATTCAAACATCAAAATAATTATCCATGAACGGTACAACCTAACTACCCTACAGCTGCAGTTGTCATCAATGAAGCCTCCATATTTATTTACAATATTGTCAGTAAAATATTTATGGTAAAATTTTACAGCGCTCTTGAGGTGATTTTCTCACTAAAACAGCGCTTTATAAATAATCCACATAAAAATAATTGTTATAATTATAATAGTAATAAAAATAATATTTATAATACTGATGATGATGATGATGATAATAATAATAATAA
>JAPMAF010001454.1:0-11044 GCA_026537445.1 Silvatares holzenthali
TTCGACTTGCTCTAAATCTACATTCTCCACATTTATTTTACATTTTGTCACTTTGTCTCCTTTCTCAAATACCGTTAATGTATATACATTCTTGTTAATGTATATATGTATATACATATCCATATACAACTACTGGCTTTTACCTGATGATCACAACTTTGCCCATCAGTTAACTTACACTAAAGAAAAATAATACAATTGTTTCCCATTTAACTGCAGCACTGCCGATTCCAATCAATTCTGTGAGTTACAACAAATTTAATTCACTTCACATGGGCTTCGATAGCATCATTACTACCCGGTATTACTTTGATGCCATCAAATACTTTAAGGTATATAAACAAGTCATTCGTTCTATATAAAATCAGCAAAAAATTCTCTGGATAACACGCTTCCAGAATACACCTTTTTAAAACTGTTTAAATCCGATCTTCCACCTTTCAAAATTATGATACAGTGTCTGTATTATAACATGAGTGGTTAACTTAACTGTATTATACCATGAGTGGTTAACATAAAACGCACCTCCAATTTTTTTCATACTTAGTCTATATTTGTTGAATGCCATCTATTGGAAAATACGGCAAATTAAATTTTACCTAGTAATTCATATATTATGAAATATAATAATGTTATCGTATCGAAAGTATAGTAAAGGAATTTAATGTAACCGATTATATTACACTTTACTTTTATAGTAATTCCTGTTCACTGCTGATCATTGAAGGTTTCTTCACCATATCTCTCCAAGCATCTATGTCCTGAATGTTCCACAACCAGTCACCAGCAATTCTCTTTATATCATAAGACCATTGTAAAGGAGTTTTTCTTCTGCTACTTTAGTCTTCGTGGGGTCTTTTCCCAACTACCTTCAGATCCATAAATCTTGCTATATAGCAACATGTCGAATTAATACTTTCAAAGACATCGATAACTCTTAATCTATATATTTCATATCTGATCTTACAATTTTATATGAAGTTTTCGCTGTGCTACACAGATCTTTCTGTCAATCTAATTTGTGGGTGTCTCTACACCATAAATTATAACTGGTTTCATGCATTTTATATTTTAAGTACTGGGGAATTTTGTAGAAAAAAATTTCTTCAAGTTTCCATTTCCTCCCATGACTGATTCTTCTCCGAAGTTCAGTGGTCTGATTGCCTCTGAAGAGTGAAATGTTGAGGCTGAAACAAATGTACTCATTGCCTCTTCGATTACTAATTTCCCAATGTCGATTGTACTACCATGAACCAGATACATCATTACTCCTTATTTTATAGTATTTATGATAAGTTTTACCTTATTTGTTTCTTCTACAACCTACCTCGTTCAGATTTTCTGGCACTACTAGCCAATTACGCCACCTCTGCAGGGGTAGGCAGAAAGGATCGAGTGCCACATCACTCTATCCTGGCATCTCTAGCTTCATCCAGCACACATCTCCTGATTCAGTCAGCTTCATACATCCCCGCATGCATACTCTGTGATTCTTACGACTGCAGACAGAGCCAGCCACCAATATTTGGTTGATCTGATCATGCCATGCTTTCCTAGGGCAACCCCTGTATTTCATACCTTCTACATTTGCACAATAGATCTTACGTACTAGCCTCTCTTCACCAAGTCTTCATAATCAAACCATCTCAATATATTTTTCTTCATTTTATTAATCCCGTTCGCCCTTGCTCCACATACGTTCATTATATCAGTGTTTCTTACTCTGTCATACATCATTTACCACAGATTCTTCTTCTCTTCTACTCTAAGAGATCCTCATCTCTACAGCATTTATTCTACTTTCATTTTTTTTCTGCCAGATTCAAGCTTCATTTCCATACATCAACATTGGCACCAACACTCCATTATGTGCTTATTCAGATTTTCACATATTTATGCAATTATAATTACGTTTAATTATCATTAAAATTCATTTGATTACTAATAAAAATTTAATATTACACAAACGTCTTTCTTTAGTGTGTATGCTTACCTCAATACAAAATAAATAATATCCATAAGAATTGCATTGCAATCCCATGTTTAAACATAACAGATCTGCTATTACTCATAAGTTTAAAAATAATTGAAGCATTTCTTTTGATTCTTACCAAATATTTAGAATAACAGAAGTTTAATCTATTGTATAGCGATGCGCTAAACTTTGAATAAACATGTTCAATAATGTACATTTGTTGAAACATATTTTTAAGGATGATTCTTCTGGTAGAATGTAAAGAGGATATGCAAGTGCTGGTGAGGAATGTTTAAAGAATGATTTGACGATGAATGTTGTTAAATTCAAAGTAATGATTGTTGAAAGAACTGAACAAATTACCATTTGCTAGATTGTTGAAAAAACTGAACAAATCACCATTTGCTAGATTGTTGAAAGAACTGAACAAATTACCATTTGCTAGATTGTTGAAAAAACTGAACAAATTACCATTTGCTAGATTGTTAAAAGAACTGAACAAATTACCATTTGCTAGATTGTTGAAAGAACTGAACAAATTACCATTTGCTAGATATTCATGAATGATATATCTGGAATAATTGCTAGATTTTACTCATCTCGGTAGAAAGTTCACAAGAGACAGTAAATCGGTCGAAGATGTTGATAAAAGTGACTGCAGTGAATACGGTTAACGCCGCCATGAACTCCATAATTGACTCTAAAATAAATCACAGTTGGTGATTATTAACATGGATAACTTATAAAGCACCATTACATAATGGATTCTTAATACTCAACTATATTCCAGTAAAATATAAAAATATCAAAATGCCAATTAAAAGTTATAATCAAAAACAGAATGAATGTTGGGCGTTTGAGATGGAATGAAAGAATAGTGAAATAGATTTTGTGTGAATATGTTTGATAGAATGGTGTAAGGAAAGTATTGAAGAACTTGGCGTGAATATGTTTCCCAATAGCTTAATGAAAATAATATAAAAAGTCAACCGTGCATGGTAATGGAAGAAATATATGTCAGGAATGAGAAAAGTGGCACTCCATTCTATCTACCCCTCTAGGGAAATGACGCGATATTATGCATGTTTGTATATTTTTAAGAAGTTCACAATTAATTAATACATATATTGTGTTACTCTTAATTAATTCTTAAGTGCATGTACATTTTATTAAAAGTTATTTTTATTAAAATGTTTTAATAAAGTATTTTTGAAATAATTGATTTTTATTTTGCGACATCTATGGGCAGAATATATTAATTGGTTCATTTCTACGCTGCGTACTACGATTTTCTTAGAATAGTGTTGAAATATAATTAACAGCTTATGATAAAAGCCGTTAGACCTGCCTTATTTATGTTGAGCGTCAAATACAATATAGATCATATTATTACATACAATAATTCATCGTGCACATTACGATGTAAAAGGGTTTCAAATCATTTTATTGATTTTTGATGGGAATTTACATCCGAAATTTTTGTACACAAATAGTATTGAGCAGCGTTTATGTTACATGTAATTTTTGTAAGATGTCGCTAATTGACCACATTGGTCCAGGATTTCAGATTATATTTTTATTGATTACTATCAAAATGTAACTTAATGTGAATTCTATATTTTTACATAAATTACTAAATCGTACCTCATATTATTTAAGATACGATTACAATTACTCATATCAGTGGCCAGATAGGGTCAAGCACCACACCATTGAATCCTAACATATATCTCTTGCCTCATTCACACTCAATATCTCCTAATATATGCTCTACGATTATTTGGACTATGAACAAGGTCGTTGATTCAAATTTGATTGAACTGATCAAACCATGATTTTCTTGGACGCAGTGGGTCCAAATAGAAGGCATGAGTCAGCACTTGTGCTTTCTATATTCACATTGTCAATATTCCGTACTAATCTGTCAGTATCCATTCGCTTTATGTGCCCAAACTATCTTCCACTTCACATTATTTCCTTATAACTGCTACCATCTAATGTTTTATGAAAGATTCTTCTAAGAGAGTTCATATCAATAGGTAGTATTTATTTTATTTTCACTTGTCTTCTGCCATGTCCAAGACTCATTTTAAACTTTGCAAGAAAATTCATAAATGATCAAACAAAGCTGTAAAATAATTTAATTATTTATTCAAAAGTAACTAGGTATAGGAGCTTTGCCAATGGAAGGGGGTGGTTAATTATTCTAGAACAGTACACCAGTCTCCGATAGCTCTGTCGTAGTTTTGCGCTTTTCTGTGATTTAAAGTGATACTGTATCAATTTGCGCCTTGAAGGTTATTATTACTAACATGGATAACTTATATTGCGCCGTTTTCATGAGAAAATCACCTCAATTTTAGCTAATGAAGATCTCATAAATATGGTTTAATACAACAGATTTTTTTTCACTGTGTAGTAAAAGTGCCATGGCATTAAAGACTGACTGAAATCTTAAGCATTACTTTAGCAATTGTTCATGTTTCTGTTTTCTTTGTCATTATGGTAAGTGCATTATGAAGTATGTTTAGAAAATATTTGTTTTTTTATAAATTCCTGCACAGAAGGCATTACCAAAGTAGGTCTATAAGATGCTATGTGGGATGAGAAAAACTAATAATAAAAATTAATTAATGCGGGTCTTGAAGAGACCATTGTTTTTGTAGGACGAAATACAGATGATGGAAATATTCCATAGCTATATAATTGAATCATATTTTACTGAATTAATAAATGATAATCATCTCCATTTTTATCTAGTCTCGTAGGCTTTTCTCCATGGATAAATAAAAGAAATGTAAAATAATTTTGTAATATAATTTATTTTTGTAATAAAGTAAAACTTATTGTAATTAAGATGAGTACTAATAGGTACATAATATAGTATAATAATACATTATAATTAAATATTTACAACAAATAGATACCTACTAACACTTATTCACTATGAAGAATACCCCGGATAAGTATACTGCATACTAAAGGTAGAAATTATTTCATATTTATTTGGTCATCTATTGTACTCTTTCGCTAACAGTTCTCTAAAGACGAAGGAATAACTAGTTTATTTATTTATTTAGTACTTGCGATTGTTTTACTGATTAAATCTTATTGTTCTTGTAAATGTTATGTAGTTTAAAAATTATTTTACATGGATGTATGAGTTTTGATAGTAACCTTAAATAATATGAACAACAAAGCTTTCCCTGGCTAAAGTGTTAACTAATTAGCTAACAAGGAAATTCAATGTTTATGTTTATGTGATATGATTAATGTTTTATTTATTATGTACACGTTTTGCACAATAACATAACGAATGAAATAAATTATATTCAAACAATTATATATTGCCTTGTAGTATTTTACAAATATGCCAGCTGAGAGCTGATTCTGAATACTTTGTTTAATCACATCTTATTAAATGCAAATTCTTTAAAAAAAAAACCTGTTATATATAAAATTATGTGTATTGCACTTTTGGCCCTTACTGTAAATAAATGTAAAAATACATATATACATAGCATCACGCCATTTCTAGATAGAAGTAGGTAGAGAGAGAATTAAGCGCCACTTGTCGCTGTTCTGATATACATCACTTGCTTCCTACACATTCATACATACATACGTCAGTAGTTGATTGATATTCCTCAATGATACCTTTGTTAGGAAGTTGAGTTATATGCTCCCGCCAAATTCTTCTAAGCTTTAGTTCCATCGTTCTAGCAAGTATATTCATACTATAATCTATTTACTTTTCTTCTATTAACCATTCACTGGGCATGTCCAAATCATCTCAAATACTCAACATTCATTATATTTATTATTCTTACTTTAAATTGGCATTCTTCTACAGTACTTAATGTTTTTTTATCCTATTGCTCACAATCTCTCCGCATATTCTCATCTCCACTGCATTTATTCTGCTTTTGTCCTTTTTTCACCAAATCCATGTTTCGCTGCCATATAGCAAGGTAGGTATCAAGACTTTTTTGTGTATTGCAAACTATGATACTCCCTTGATGTTCGCACATTATGTTGCTCATGGATGATCTTTTCTCTTTTCTGGTAGTATATATTTCGGGAGCATCTTTTACAATATGGTTTTCCTCTCTTCTCAATACCGTACCATGAGAATCTAGTCTGTTTAAGTTTAACTGGCATTGGTGCTACTTTGAAACTAGCTTTTGAACAATATTCTTGTAAACTGTCCAGCATTTTGTGATGCCAACCATTGTGGTTTCATTCGACCATAGATAATTTAATGACAAATAATATCATATATTTTATGTATAATAATATCCATATGAATTATACTTAAATCAGTTGTATTAACGAGTTACATCGATTCATTTTATTGGACATGGATTTTCACAGTTCAGTATAATTTATATTTAAATAAAAATGCACAGTTATCATAAGACAATCTTATCGTATGGACTTCATTAATAGAATATAGAAATTATTTAATATGCATGCAAATATGATAAAATCAAATGTCCTAGAGCATTCACATGAGGCAAATACGTTGGATTCAATAAACAAATCAACACTTTTATGCTGCTTAACTTTTTATAATAAATAATTGTTGATTTGTTCTTTCAATCCAATGCAAATTTTCCATGCTTTATTACACCATTTCCTCGAAGAGGTGGACTATGAGTAATACCACACTACTTCATCCTGACATACTTCTCTTGTCTCATTCATGTTTAAACAACTCCTCAAGCATGCTCTGCTATTATTGCATTACATTGGACAAAGCCATAGTTCATTTCTTGGATGTCTCCTGCCTCTCATGCCATCTACATTGCTTCATTCATGTTTAAACATCTCCTCATGCATGCTCCGCTATCATAATGACTATGGACAGAGCCATGATTCATTCCTTGGATGGCCCTGCCTCTTGTGCCTTCTACATTTATGTCGTAAGTTTTCCGTATGAGTCTCTCAACATCCATTCACTCAACATGACCAAATCATTTAGAAAAGCTTTTCTTAATTTTATCAATCATGCCCTCACCTGCTCAACATTATTTAATCATACATTCATTTTTTTAAGAAATTCCATCTTTACACCTTTTTTTACTTTCGTTCTTCTTCTACCAGGTCCAAGCGTCACTTCCATACTTCGACATTGGCACCAATGCACCGCACTGCCATTGTGTATTCAATGCCCTTAAATGACACAATTATGAATATGTATTTTTAATTATAAATTAAGTATATTTTTTCAATGGATGGATGTCATACATTTGCAGATACAAATATTAAAAATATTTTTTCCAAATTTATAAATGATACTTGTGTAATTAGATTTAAAAACAATCATAGAATGCAAAGATGTCGGTGTGTATACAAATGTATATGTATTTACATAAGTACAAATTAGCTATGCATATACAATAATCATTTACATACAGCAAATGTAATGCTCCACACCATTTCACATTGAATACCAGTATTAAAAGTAAACAAAAAAACAGCATACCTTAAAAGTGATCAAGCTTAATAATTGCATACATCAGTTGAATGTATCTAAATATGTATCCACATTTTTATTCTGGGCGTAAGGTCCTCTTAATTTATGGACCTTATGCACCTATTAAAAAATCCTCCACTGATGTCATATTCAGAAATATAAATTTATCGTTGTGCTTGAAAATAACCAAAATATACCTCCCATTTAAGCAAGCTACTGGATGTAATGTTTGTATAAGCCAGCTACTGGATGTAATCAAATAAAGTAAGGTTTATTAAGTTCCTGTTTTAGTGGACAGTATGCTTGACTGGAGATAGCGGGTTCAAATACCGTTGAAGTGAAAAATGAAATGCTTTTTTCAATTCGTATTTGAAATATATTTTAAATATATTTTTTTTTTCCCTGTAGTGGTAAAAAGTGATAGATCTTATATTCCCCTGAAACAATACCATATAGGTATTGTACACCAAATGAAATGGATTTATCCATGTTCAATAACCAAGATGTGGTATAACCAGGTTTTTCATTTCTGTTACTACACAGCATTTATACATGCAAGATGACTGGTGGTACACCTCATGTGTAATATAACATAATAAAAATGTAATATAACATAATAAACTACAATTGTATTGAATAAAAATGATTATTGTATATATATTTAACTACGTTGTATTTGTATGCACACATATGAACAAGATAAATAATAGAGCGAGATGTTTAATTCTCATATTATATCAGTTGGTGTTTGAAAAGATAATGCTTACTTGCTTGTTGTTCTTAAAAATATTACAAATAATTTTAATCGTACGGTTTCATACTTGACAATGGTATTCCTTACTTATTTCGTAAACATTAAGATCATTAATTAACAACGAGCAGACATGATCGGAAGAAAGCCTTCTAGACCTTCTGCGTGAGTAGAGTAATATCAGTTTACCTTATATTAAATGTGCATATAACCTAATAACATATCAAGATTCTTTAAACGGTAACATCCGCCACCTAGAGTGATGGGTAAACATCATAAGTCTCAATCCGATGCATACAAAATTTATAACATCACATACAATATTCACTCGCCTGATGCATTTTTTCAAATGTCTTTGGCACGGTAACCATTTCAGTCAGCAGTTCCAGCAAAGCACCGCTCGATGAAGTCTCAGCAAGTAGCAGACCCTACTCAGCATCCAGGCACTCCTCACAGGAGCTGAGCGATGACCGGGATGGACAGGCACATGTGCTCGGCCCCTCGGACCGGGAGTCTGTTCAGGCAGAAGTGTCGGATCATCTCGGGGATAGTATCAAACGGCCGACTAAACTGCCCGAGGATGTATTTGCCGGATTCTTCTGACTTCTGAATCCTCATATGCATGAACCCGCGAGCAGATCTAAAATGTGAAAAGATAAGTTTTTATTTCAATCCCACAAAATAATTTAAAAGTATATATTTGGGAGACACTGGTTCCTTAAGGGAAGCAGAAGTATTTATTGTATTTATTATATATTCATGCCTAAATAAAGCATACACATCATGAGCAGTACCCACCTCACTAAGTGTAAATACTTGTGTTGAAGTAGAATTAAAATGATATCATGAAACAATCAAAGAAGAAAGAAATCAGTGCAGAAACTCAAATAAGAGAGAAGACTTGAGAGGAGAATGCTAAAACATAAAATAAGCTACCAGTTGACAGTATCAATACAAATGTGTAATGACACTCTTGTTATACTTGTTTCTGCTGCGATCGAACAGTCGCTTCAAGAATATGGCAGCGCAGCTTGCCACGGCATGACTTCTCATGTGTGCTTTTTTGGCTTAACATTCAAGGTCATAGCATCGCAGCTACATATACACACATCACACTTAATCTCATTATACATGCACAATGGTTGTTAAAGTTCCCCACATCCCCTTGCTTAGGAAGTTGAGAAACAGTTTTCCCAGACCTAATTTTTATACAACATTCCCTTTTTTTGTCATTATTTAATACTTTTTTGATTTTGTTGTGCATTTGTACCCTAGAAGCGCGCAGATCTCTTCACCTCATGCAACATTTTATTATGTTGCTAAGAGGTAACATTCATAATCCATCAGTATTCGCTGCCTTCGCAGTCTGCATGCCCCTGTAACTTACCTCCATTCCCGAATCATACTCCTTTCGCTATCCCTCATTCCTCAACAAACCTTGGCGCCTGTATGCCCAGTAGCAGGACTGTGCATCTTCTTAACAACCTACCGAATGCCTTGGACATATTTCACAACACGCTATCACGTATTATGGAAACATTGCGTCTCTCCGTATCATCATAAATACTTATTCCTCTGTCCTTATCCCTTGATAACCGTCTCTTCCTTTTTACTTCTACCTACCACCCTTTTGCTTTACTTAATATGTATAAGTTTTCTTTATATTAACTATTACTTATCATTTCTTTTTACTTGTCATTGTTTTATACTTTTATAATTTTGTGCTAGTGTATGTATATTTTAATTTTCTTTCAATTATTTTTATATTTGGTACACTGTACTATTAAATGAATAAATTAATTGACAAATGTATTTAAAGTTTCTTTCAATTGTTCATTATATTTGGTACATCGTACTGTTAAATAAATATAACAAGATAATGTGCCATATCCTCAAATTAATAACTATAAGTTAAAGATAAATTTAAACAAGAACTTTTAATGAGTCAAAAGGATAAAATGAAACTTTATAGGCAGTATAAAACAGTTGTAAGTAAGGTAGAACAAATTGGTCATAATAATGTATTTTTATGAAAGCATAAATGTGGCAACTCACTTGAGACTGAGGGAATAATCCCTCCTGGCAGATTCGCTATTCCGAACAAGGAAACCCCCCTCGGTGGCACCTCTTAGCACAGCTTCTGCTTCCAAGCGGGTCATGGCTCCATGGTACCAACTTAAAAAGTAAACAATTTAATTATTTACAGTCCATTCAAAGATTACAAATCTATGCAATGTTTTGTAGACCAGATAATAAATAGTCCTTGAAATATTAATGAAATTAAAGCTAAAGTAAAATAGTACAACATTCAATAATGATACATTAATACTATATCAAGAATGCTTAATTTATAAATATAATTTAATGATGTGAATGTAGAAGGTATGCGCCAGAGGAGCCCAAAGAAATCATAGAATGAACAGATTAACCAAATTCTATTCGATGGCTCTGTTCGTAGTGATAATATGCATGAGGAGTTGTATGAATGTTGATGAGGTAAGAGATGTATGACAGAATAGAGCAGTATGGCGCTCGATCGTCTCTGCCTACCCCTTGGCGTGATGTTATATTGTATTGTCGGTCGGTCTCATGGTCGAGTGGTTAAAGGCGCTTGATTAAAGCGTCGAAGGGACGCTGGAGGTTCGAATCCCGCCGGAGTGAAAAAAAATTGATTTAAAAATGCATTTTTCTATTCAAGTTTTAATATGTATAAAAAATATATTTAAAAAATCAAAAACAGCGAAAAAAAGCGTTTAAAAAATATATATATTCACTCTGGACTGGAAAAGAGTGGTAGATTTTGTATCACCCTGGAGCAATACCACCGTTCAGTATTGTA